>JAFELO010000362.1:562169-575441 GCA_017140195.1 Eumaeus atala | reverse complement strand
TTGTGTGGTCCGAAGCCAGGGTTGAAGAGTTGGAAAAACATTGCTGGGTCGTCGCCGTCAACCCAAATACTAAATAAGATGCAGACTAGAAACAGGAGTATTTTCCACACAGACATCACTCGGTAAATGTTATACCGACAGATGTTCAATTCACCTTTAAGCCGCCCTAATGATTTGATTAAACCTGAAAACATATTATTTTCAAAGTACAGAATTGTGTAGTTACCGTGTATTTACTTCATATTATTAAAATTGTAGTTCTTTATTTTTAGGTATTAATTGTATTAAAAAGTATAAAAAATATCCTTCATTAATGCGACTACTACCCTTTTTCAAATAACATCCATTTTGTTGCCGATTATACATTGTAGGTAAAAATATTATATCAAGCATGTGTTAGAAAAGATAGGTAAAAGAAAGGATTACAGTTTTTGTTTTTTAATTTGCTTGCTTGCTTCATAACTAATTAATCTTCATTATATAATCCATTGATAATAACAATTAATATATATATATATATACCATGTAGAAGGCCGTCGTATTATCATAAAATATACATCATAAAAATTGCGCTATTTTAGTTATTTCATTTTATATAGATATCTATCTTCTACTTTCGTATCTGTTATTTAATTGGGGGTTTGACAGCGTTCGCTCTGATCAATTTCCATTCCTATATTTTTCATAATTTTGTGGTACTCCAGCGTCAGAAATATTTACAGTGTGAATTCATTAATTATTTTTCAAATATAATTAAAGTAAAACATAAAATTACCTATTGGACTTTGTCGTGTCACGTAATTTTCCCACCATCCCAAGGATATACATAGAGATGATATAGGTATAAGCCATAACACGGGCTTGTTTTCCAAAAGAGGCCACACAATGAATCCTGTGACTTGCGCAACAATGGCCGCCATGTCGACGATTACTTTCATAAACCGCTTCGAGTCTCGAGAATTGCGAGATAAAAGACCTAATATAGCTGGCACAATACAAAGCGAGTTGGTAATCATAGCTCCTTTGACCACGTCAAGCTCTGGCAACACTTTGAAGAATAGCAACGCCAGCCCAATAGTATGTAAGGATTCAGCGATGAAAACCTAAAACATATGTGATTAGTAAGAATATAATAGATAGATATCTAATCCTTTTATTATGGAGCTGGCATTCATGCACAATAATATCAAATGTGACATCAAAGCTTCTAAAAATTCAGTTTTAAAAGATATAGCGACTAATGCAAATGAAACAAAATATTAAAATACATAAAAGAACATGTTCTCGCCGATGTGCCAGATATGCTGACAGTTTGAGCGAGATCAATTTGGCGGTTTGTTTAATACCACATTACACTTTTCGATTATCACTAACCTTCAAATGTATTGAATTATCTTAAAATAATAATTTAATAATGCTCATTCAAAAATGTTAACAAATTATATCTTACCACCATAAATTGAACAATGGATGGCCTTTTGGACGATTTGAAGAAGCATATTCGGACGGAACGTATCAAAGTGCCGATCTCGGGGATGGCGAACGCTGCTAATAAAACCCACATCCACGCCACACGCTCCTCGTCGGGCAGAGTCACTATAAACTGTTTATCTCTACCTAAAAAAAAAAAAAAATTATAACATAATGAATCGTGCTGGTGCGATCGCGAGGTTTGTATCCACAGATACCGCTGTCCATTTGAATTGAAGAGTCCCATACAAGATGTGTCCAAACGGATACCGGTATCCGTTGATACTAACGAGCGCTATAGTATAGCACCGGAGTGTAGTGATGGCTACGCTAATCAGTTTCTCCAGTCCAGTGTACAGTCAAAGCCAAAAGACGTCGAAACAGGTTAAAACACTGCTTAACAGCCTCGAATATAATATGATGGTAAAATTTCACTTAATTTTAATCAATTTACGATGATTTTGTTTTTTTTTTCTGAGCAGTCCTGTAACTCTGGATCTGTTCAGTCACTTAACAGACATTGACTGGACCTCTCACTCCATGAATATGACAGATATTATATTTCTATACAATACGACAGAGAGTGAGATACACCTGGCGTAAATTTTAGTCTTCCTGATCAGCTTCAGCTAGCTTAAAACAGTCACAATGAAGTAATAACGAGGCGCGAAGCTAAATTAATTACGACACATGTCATGTGTCACTTGTCATGCAAAATATTATGTCACATTACCACAAAACAGCTACCAATTATTTTCTTAACCAACTTCACTATTATCAAGAATACCTTATTCAAATCTTAATTTATGTTATCGAGCACTTATTACAATGTTATTGAACAACATGCAATAGCGAGTCCTGGGCAGACGCCCCTAGTAGGGATCGACCGTCTTAGCATTCATTGAAAGATCATTTATACAGCGTTTGTTTTGAGCCTCGTATTTTTATATAGTTAAGGGACATTTGTCGCGGGACTTGAAATTGTGTGCCTCTAGACTCTTTAGTATGGACACGTCGTGTGATATTCTGGAGACACGTAAGTTGCTGTTCCGCAACATGTCTCGAGACATTTGTCCCGTAGTTAACACAAGTCTTTATTTAAAGTGTTTTATTTAAATTTTTTACAACATTTTCACGCTCTTAAAAACAGTCATCCAACATCATAGAACTAACTTTTTTTCTATAATTTTAACTCCATACATTAATTTTCATTTTTTTATGTTCAATGTAAGTGTATGTTCAATGTCGCAAGCGTCGCTTCGCGTTCAACCCCGCTCTTTGCAAGGCGCATAGAGTCTATAACATTCAAGCAGGCCAATAAATTAATGTATCTTTGTATAAAAAAAATCTAACAAAAATAATTTTCATACATAGAACTCAATCTTGTGTATGTGTTGTTGACTGTTGTCCTAAGAGCATGTTGCTACTTGTTTATGCAGGGGTGTGTTAAAATGAACCGGTATATATAGTATTACAGATAACTTACGTATTTACTTTCACAATCCACAGATATATTTGATATAGGAATAATCACAAAGGCACTTACCTAAATTCCTATTACAATATGCTAATCGTTTGTCTTTCTTCAACTGCGAAGTCATAAAGAGTACAGCGCCCTTGGATACGACACCAGACCCGAGTACCACTATAAAGGTAACTACGTACGCCAATACTTTGAACAATCTTACTGTAAATTCTAAACACTTTTGGGATTCCATAGACCCACTGTCCTGCTTCGGAGGGAATTCTCTGAACACGTCCCATCCTTTTGTTTCTTGTACTGTTCTTTGGCTGAAACAAAAAATATGTTTTACAATACAAAATAAACACAGTTGAAGATATTCAGAGCGCATGTAAAACTTGAAGCTCATAACGAAGAAAAAACATTTACATAAGTTGTTTTAATGTGGACTGACGAAATAGTAATTTCTCATAGTAGCTCGATTTGAATATATTATGCCCAGCAACCTCGATGTCTATTCCCGGAACATAAGATGAGCAACCATCTATAAGCGAGGATCTATTACCGGAAATATCGTCCAATAAATCGTAAACTATTGCATCAACTTTTATGCCATTCTAGGTATTTTAGTAAGTTGTGGTGCTATGCTAATAGAGATGGACCGGCACGGCCAGGGAGGTACCTCTTGCGCACATTATATCGCCGTAAAGTGAAATCTTCAGTGTCGCACTTCATGCGGATTATGTTTAGCCGATGGCCCATTATAGGGAAGAAGGTTGCGGATGTCCATGGCCGTCACCTGACGTAAGAAGGTAAAGGATACTTGTTTGACCCCTTATGTTATAAAAAAAGATGTCCGATGCAACAAAGGAGACAAACGACCTGTGAGATAATCTAATATTAAGTAACTAAACCGCCAATGGGATAGATATCCTCGTCATACACAAGGAAATGCTGCCACACTGACCTTCATCCGCAGTTTGTTTTATATGCTGCAAGTACCTACTGCTCCGGTTAAACCGGCTTAGTTCGTCTTTAATTCAACTCACACACACACATAAATATCCGTGTAATTTTGGAACTATTATATATTATATAATAGACAGTTGCGAAAATATAAGTACATATATTTAGTACACGTGTTTCGTTACTACGCGTCAATTACCGCAATTGTGAAGCCAAGAAAAACAACTTTCACACGCGACTACGACGAGAAATCTTTTGCGTTTTATTACGTGCAATGATTTCTTCCGATTCCTCTATATCCTGTGTTAATCTCTAATTTTATTAGTACGTTGTACTCCTAAGATTCCTTTTAGCAAAAAGGATTGTACAGATAGCAATCGGCAATAGTTTTATTACTAGCTCGTACTCGAGAACCTTCAGGTTGCTTTTAATAAAAAGTACTGCACTTGTAGTAATCAGCAATAGTTTTCTTCCTGGCTTGTACTCGAGAATCTACAGATTCCTTTTAGTAAAAAGGTCTGTACTTATTATCAGTACTAGCCATTTTTTTGACCCGAGCCACTTGCATCCACCGCCTTAACCGAACTTATTATATGAAATTGTTTTGCTCTGTTTTGCCTTTAGTTTATACTACTCATTGACTTGCTTTCCTAATGTTCCGATTCATATCAGACAAAAATAAGGTCTCCATGTTCCAACACGAATTCTCATAGTGTATAATTATTATTATCAGTTAATTTCGCAATTTGAGTGATCATTAAATTTTTGCCTCCTTTTCTCATTAAGTTATTTGCTATGGAAGTCAGATAGCTTCCTTGACAAAAACAAAACTTGACTTAGTACAACTACAGATTTTACGTTATTCGTTATCAAAGCAGTAAGACACAGTTGCTGCATTGCAGATGAATTGGATCAGCGCGTCTGGGGAGGCACATCTCGCTCACCTGGTATCGCCACTAAGCTATATGCTGTCGCCTTTCGATGGTTTCCTAATTTCCCGTGACCCATTGAATTGGAGGAGCGAACTAGGTCAACAATGTTGTATAAAAATGTGGATGTTTATGGCCGCAGGCCTATTTTTGTACGCTGCTCATTTGCCCTCAATTTTTATATAAAAACACCGAGTGACCAGTGAAGGCTAACACAGCGAGACTGATGAATGTATAAAAATATTAGTTTGACTGAAAATAAAATCGCAATTGTCTTCATAACGGTTTCATCACAATCTTGCCTCATTGATATTGTAACAGAGCTGTACGTAAGGCAGATAAAGTCCAGCGACCTGATATGCATGAGACTATCATATCATTACAAGCATTACATTTTTCATAATACTTAAGTTCCCACAAATGTTTTAAGCTGGGCTGATAGTTTACAAGGGTATTGTTTGCTTAAATCATATTACCAAATAATTGACTCTTTGGAAACTATAATATTTTACAAAATACGATATCTTGAGATGTAATTTAATTTCTCTTGTAAATTCTGTAGTGATATGATTTATAAGCACTATACTCCCGGACTGTCCAAAACAATCTTATTCTTCTTTTTTGCACAGCTGTGTAACAATGTATTTCTTCTGATTCTGTAGCCACATTTACATGTACTATCAGAGCAAACTAATTATTTTTAGAAATATATAATCTATACACAATAACGAAAACAGAAGTATTCGTGGCAATAATGTATGGACATACCGATATTTACTTGCTCACAACTTTCTATAAACTGTATTAGAAAGTCGTACTTAAGAATGACATAAATGGCGACGGATGTTATGAGTTATGACATGGTCAACGAATATGTCATCGAACAAAGTTTCCTCGTCTTCGTGATCAGCCTTTTTTTCGTTTACCAAGTTTTCTTTGAACGTGAATAGAGAAATTAATAGATAATAATTGTAAACATCATTATTTAATTTTGATTTGAATAATTTGAGTAATTCACATCCTTTCTTTTCTAAAGAATTCATATATTACAAATACAGATGGATGGCAAAACATTGGATTAAAGTCATTGACTATTTTTATTTTTATATTTTTATTCATTTTTCGAAAGGATAAAAATAGATAAAAGGAGATGCAACGTAGCATACTTTAAATATGATTATTAATATAACAAACCGAATTATTAATTAATTTCGGGAATAAAATTGATTTCCAGGTAAAAATCTTTTTATGAATCTCTTTATAATTTTAGAACAGTTTGAAAATAATTTATTACACATACCTGTAAATACTACAGTAGTTGCTATAAATTGAATTATTATTATTCGGCACGTATAAAGTTTCTACTGAATTCCTTTTCTCATAATATATCTTAAAGTCTTGTTCACTCATTTTCATTATACCACATCACAATTGATACACATGCTTTTAATTAAATAGAGAGAGAGTAAAAAGAAAGTCCGTCTTGTCCGAAAATAATGTGATAACTAATTTTTAATAGAATCAAGGACAGCAAACGGTTTGATCGCGTCGGCCACAGCAAAAGGCGAGTCGCGTACAACACAGCCATTGTTCGATGTTATAACACACCGGACAAAACTTGCATATTAATAAAAGAAGTCTTCATATTTCTCCTTTGAGATTCACGTCAATTCTTGGAAATAAAATTACTTGTTCAATTACAAAAAGTAAATTCAGCCGAAATTTTATTCGCTCCTTTTTTCGATAATGAGTACAATAAGCAACATGGTCAGACATTCCATTAATAGAATAGATAGTAACGTTTCCATATTTGGCTAATAAACCATCGATTTTCAATAAATTATGCTCCAAAATCATCTGTATCACCAAAATCTTAACTCCCGTACTATGGTACGAGCAAACTACCGTACTTCGTCCAAGAAATAGTGATATGGAAACACTGCTGCTTTCTTCGTTCTGCCACACTGGGCTCGTGAAATTGTATTGCTCGTCTGCTAATTATCAGTACAAGTGCGTACCTTACTTTACTTCACATAGAACCGCTATGGAAACGAAAGTAGAATGTTAAAATCAACATCAAACGTGTAGTTTCATGCTATGATGCATAATATGAGGTATAGAGAAATTTATCATATGTGAAGGCGGTAAAAAATGTTAAATTATTTGATTGCGATCATACGATATCACGTGACGAATAGGCTCGCTGAAGTGGCAATGGGCTGGTCCCACGATCAGAATAACAGATGGCGGATAGACCAGTAGGGTTCTGGAGTGGAGGCCGCGTTTAGGAAAACGAAGTGTTGGTCGACCGTTCACCAGGGGGGAAGACGATCTCTGTACAGTAGCCGAAACGGGATGGTTGCGAGTAGCAGGAGATCGGTCGTCATGACGATCATTGAAGGAGGCCTATGTCCAGCAGCGGACCGATAAGGGCTGATAATGATGATGATGACGATACATTACAAATATATAGAGTTAAATACGTTAAATAGCTATTTCCCGGGAGTATTGATTGATGTGTTTTACAATCTTATAACTATCTCGACCCTGCCTGCGGCTTTGGCATGTTTTTTTTATCCGAAACCGTTTTCAGAGAATTCTGAATAAGTTGTTTTATACATATTATCGGCCCTATATGTACTAGTATTTGTATCCTGGACGGCTGGCTCAGTTGCTAACGTGGCGGTTTGTCCGCTATATAGACGTCCTGGGATATACAGTATCTGCAACACAATTCCCTATATATATAAAAACGAGCAGTCAGATCCTTTTGATGACTACCGACGCCCATAGACATCCAATTAATACTTCCTTATACTTATACCGCATTAAAATAAACAGCATAGCTGCAAACGACGTAATCATATGAGAGCGAGGTACCCCCTCAGTCGTGCCGAGCCCATCGAGCTGCCATGTAGCATCATGCTTCCTCAAACTAATACATAGTAACTCAGGTATATATAATAATCAACCATGCTCTCTTTACTAATCTGTCTACATACCACTTAGGCATTTGACTACCGGACATAGGGTGTGCGTGCATATCTAATAGATAAAAGTACGTCTGTCTTTATCATCATATTGGGCAATACCATGATGAGGAACATCAGCAACACATCTCCCCAATTCCCTAATGGAGTAGGCACAGAGAATTGACTTACAACATACTGCATATCACTACGTACGTTTTGTTAGCAATAATCATCCCCACTCCATCGAATCATTCTTATCCAAAAGACACCAAAATGATCAAATGTAGTCCACGTTGAAGAAGAAACCACTAGGTAGTGGCATTACATGCTGAGTAAGTTGATCATTACAGGACTAAATTTACCTTCATAACGATTATATTCATATTATCTATTAAATTAGCTTGTCTACTTGTAGACTATAGCTATTTTGTAAAAGAACGTAAGAGAAGGTCTAGTCTATATATTTTTATATTTATGTTGAAACTTTTTTTAGCCTGCATTTATTTGATTCATCAAAATGTCGACACCGATACGTAGAATCGATCTTGACCTTCGTAGACTCACGATTTAGCCAACATTAAGCACAAACGTCCGTGGCCGGACTAACAAAGGATACCTCGAAAAAATTAATAGTTAAAATCTGCAACGTATCTTGTATAAAATTTTGCATTTTATAAAAAAAAATTTGCTGCACGCCGCGGTTTCTTCGCTTAGGTATATGAAAAATAGATAATAGCCGATTCTCAGACTTACTGAATATGCATATAAAATTTGGTCGAAATAGGTACAGCCCTTTCGGAGGAGTAAGGTAACTAACATTGTAACACGAGAGTTTTATATGTAAGATTACCACTTACCCACCTTGGGGGCCCTTGGATGACTACCGACGACAACAAATATTCACAATATTCACATAATTACTGTGCTGATGCTTTATCCATTTTTCTTCCTTCCCTCTGGTGGTGTCCGAATGACAAGGCAATCCGTGTATATCCTCAGGCTGTGTGGGTGTTTGTGAGTATAAAACCAATAAACTTCAGTTGAAGTTGCTCGATGGTCATGAAATACCAATTATCATTCCATAGTCTATTATTTGACGAAAGTCAACACATCGCACATGTAGCAATTCCTGTGCCATGTTTCACTTAGTTGATTCGATGTTGAATACATAGCTCCTCCACCCTGACTTATTTATTGCATAGCTTGTAGCTATACTTTCCTCCGCCCCGACCTCCGGTCAGGTCAGTGCGGAGAAACGTATGGCTATAGGCTATGAATTAATTTTGCGACAAACAAAAAATGCAGGTAGAATCCGGCTCTGAACCATGAGGTAAACATCACAACACTTTTCTTTGCCAATATTTCAAATTCTTAAAAAAATACCTGATTAGAATACAAAATGCACCACAAGAGTAGCATTTTGTACTCGTACACTAAACAGACATACAAAATACTATTCTTGTGGTGGAGAAGTATGTTTCATTCGCATAACCTTTAATTGCTATAAGAATCTGAAGTATATCTTTAAAATATATTTTTTGGATAAAACCCTTCCATAAAGATCTAATTGTAAAAAATGAATATAATTATTAAATCATATGTAATTTGTAAGAAAACCGAATTATGTAATTTTTTTTATGTCTTACTTATAGGTTCACCAAAATTATTTTACACTTAAAGAAATTTAAGTTACAGCATTATTTGTGGAATAATTTCTATTCATAGTTAAACATAAAGATCATGCGTATTACGTATTATAAGCATACAGTTATCTACAGGATGTAGAGCACATTGATAAATGTTTAGTTAGCTACAGGACTCGACATTGATAGACGTTTCGTTAGCTATAAGACTCTATATTAGCAAATGTTTAATTACCAACAGGAATCAACATTGGTTTTTTTTTTAATTTTAATATATATCATGAAATACATTAAGACCACAGTTTTGAAACGCGATTAAAAGTTCCGAAAAGTGTAAACATTCTTGAAGCTACTCTTTATACCTAGAGAAGTACTATCACACAACATTCATCTCACGTTTGACCCCGCGTCATGTCGTCAAGTCATTAAAAGACCAAGAAAATTTAAATAAACCACACGATTTTAAACCTTAAGTATACAACCGTAGGCAATACATTAAACTTGTATCATTGACAATACTCTACTATTCTACTGGTGTCTGTGCTAGAAATGTGTAAAACAAAATACGGTACAGTAACTCGAATATTCAAATCTGTTATTTTAAGCCAGTGTGATTTTTATAGTAGCAAGGGCAAACGTTATGATTCACCTGTATAAGATGGTAAGTGATCAGCTGCAATAATGCAACCAATAATGGTTGCTATCCTCTTTTTCTATCCCTCTATTAGGAAGTGAGCGGAATTTAACATTCTATGATTGACCAGTCGCGTCTGCTTCGTCTATGTTGATATAACATCAAAACAGTGGCATATAAAAAATATGTTAAAGCGTAAGAATGACCTTGTCTACTTTTCCCTTTTCACGATTACTTTGGACTAAGCGTAGCTTTGTTGTTGCCTATAATATGTTTGACTAATCGATTTGTCACGAAGACGTAGTGGGGCGCAAAAATGTAGCGCACTCGATTGAAAGTTGTGTCGTCATAGTGGACAGCCTTGGCATTTGAGTGGGTTCCGGGCCGCAGTGACCGGTCGAACACGAACCTACCTCCTAGCTCTTAGCGTACACTAACACAGCTATCAATGTAGTTACACTTTTCGCATTGTATATTATACCAAATATGTCTTAACATAGCTTTGTTATTATTAGTTCATGAGATAATGTTGTTTGTTCATATATATAAATAGGTCTTTTCATATTTTCTGACCTTTATTGAAGGGCTTTATATAAAAATATATATTAGCAGTGGACGAAAAAACGTCACAAACAAACAGTCAGTATAACAATTTATCCTTTGGCTTATTGGATATACTTTTATAGGATATGAAAAGCAACACGTCTCTGTTGTCTAAGAGCAAGCCTAACAAATAATTCCTAAATCGATGGATCTTATTAATTCTTTAGCATAAACTAAGTATCACGTATTTTGTATTCCAGTTGTAAATTGCAGCCCCCAAAGCAATATTTTTGTATGTCCAACTCTCGTACATGAACAATAACTCACATGTTGATGGTTTGTGCCTATAGCCCCTTTTCTTCTTCCTCACTCCCTTACCAACTTAACCTAACGCAAAAGTGTACCCTTTCGTTCGATTTAGCTGCACTATAGCTACATAATATATAGTGCTTTACGTTTTATAATGTGATATCTATACATATTGTGAAATAAAGTCCCGAAGAACTATCTGTCTTTATGTGATCGATTTTCTCAAAATTTACTAAACAGATTTTTATATGGTATTCAACAATGCATAGAGCGATTTTCGGACGTTTTCAGCACAAAATTTGTTAAGGTCCAGGCCGTGTTATTCGCAGGCGTGGAACAGGGTGGATCGCTAGCTACGTACAAGTAAACTGTATATTTTTTGTCTCAAAACTTATTTCAAACTATATATATATATATATATGTGTGTGTGTGTGTGTGTATAATAATAGTTGCAATATATTCGACTATACAAGTTATTCTTGAAGAGACATGAGTCATTATAATATAACGTCAATTCTTTAGTGAACTTAGTTTATCTAGACAAATTATATCTCAAACACGCGCCATTTAAATACATAAGCTGTCTACGGTGCTGCTCTCCTCGACAAGATCATACTAGTCTTTAGTAGCTTTTCTTAAAATACACCTTGTTTCCACTTTTGCCTGTCCAGTGCAGATTCATCGGTTATTATAAGACACGTCGCGTGACGGTCAAAGCGGGATTTTGCTCGATAGGTGTACAAACCTCCTTTCTATTAAATTTTATTATTATTACTATTAAAGCAACTATTTTTATCTTGTCCGAGGCAACCCGATCCTCCTCACCCCGACTCTCCAACGAGGGCGGCAGCTTACGCGTGGCAGGTGAAGTTGACCATGCATCATCGTGGGGGCTGGACGAGCTTCATGACTAGGGGAAACGTGGACGGTTCCCCCCCCCATTCATGAAGCTCTTCCTTTCACCACTGGCTGGTGGTACAACTCGAGCGCGGTGGACGGTGGGTAACTTAATCAGTGCGGTGGTTTGATTTGCGTTAAGCTTAGGGCAGGTACAGCTACAATGAAAACTACTTGTTATTAATATAAACGTATCAATTGAAACCAGTTCTGTAGTTCAAACTGCTCACAGAATTTATATCACTACCGCCACCAAACCTCTTTACCCTAATGGGCTACCGGAAACACAAAGACCACACAAAACGTGATAGGCGTTACTCTATGGCGGTGACATGTTATATCGTTTCTTTTATTTCTTTGATCGATTTTTTTTATACTTCTTTACCAGTCGACGTAATTAATTAGTACAAATTATTGGATATGTTTGAAATAATCTCTAGTTACTTATGAAATTGACAAGGCAATACGCCTTGTCAATTTCATAAGTAACTAACTAACTAAGTTGCTGGTAACAATCAGATTTGTTAGAACACCATTATTTTTCTAAAATTACAGTCTGTTCATAAATTTTCCAGCAGACTTTTGCTATTTTAATATATGATTAAATTGCTAGCACTAGTTTCATATCTTTATCCCTACAGAGAAGTACTCAGATATAAAAGCGGTGAAACAAACTCAGCGTGTCCACTGCACATACATTATAATGTCACTCACCTTCCTCCATACGTGTCGTTTGCCAACGGTAACAGCTCGTCGTCGGAGTTGTCGCTGGCCTCATCACGTCGCGACTTCCCCCCAGAGGTCGCCATTGTTTATATCTGGAACCTGAGATATTTTCACATTTCAATATGTTGATCAACGTTAAAAGCGTTTGTGATACAAGTGTAGGCAAATTAATTTAATTTGTTAAATCACATTATAATCCATGTTAATAATTATATATTTAGTATAGATAATATTAATTGTAATTAACATTTCCTGTAATAAAATGTAAATCACAATTCACAAATTAAATTTCAATTATTACAAAATTAGTAGTAGAGCACAATATAGTTTTCAATCTAAATTCGTTACTTTAATAACGCGCTCTACACAAACAATATGCGTTGATGTCTTTTTGCTCTACAACTACAAGTGATTCAAATTTTACATTATGTTAATTGACTTATTATTATTATTGATGATAATAATAATTTTACCATCATAAACGTTACCGTTGTTGTTTTTTGTAAGTATTAGGGCCATTGCTCCATTGCATCCTAATCGGGTCTGCATGAAGAATTGTAACAAATTTTGGTATTCGTAACACCAGATAATAATATTCCAGTTAATAAAATTGTGGTTTCTCGTTGTGTTGTATGTCGAATCCAAAGCGACTAATCGTTTACGCATGGAAATTAACGGTTGATTCTATTACATCACATACACACACACACACACACACACA
>JAFELO010000362.1:548071-562153 GCA_017140195.1 Eumaeus atala | reverse complement strand
CACACACACACACACACACACACACACCCACGACCACACACACACGCACACACGCACACACGCACACATGCACACACGCACACACGCACACGCACTCTTACTTAAGTTTCACTTATAAAGATGAATAGTTCGTTTGATTGTTTGAACGCGCTAATCTCGGGAACTACTGGCTCGACTTAAAAAATCTTTCTGTGCTGAATAGTCCTTTTATTGGAAAAGGTGACCATGACGCTATGACTAATAGGAGCTTAGTTACGCGGGTGAAACCGCGGGGTGAGACTTAGTACGTCATAATTATATTATGTAACATTGTACGTTGCGTCATTAGTAATATATTCTACGAACGATAGCAGAGTGGATATATAACTAGGGGTAGAGCCATGCTGTACTGGACCAGCACGACCGGGTAATTGACGCTCACACGTTACTGTGGCAAAGTGGCAACTGTGCTATTGCGGTTCATGCGGTCGTTAAGGCATCTGCATAGCAACAATGGTAATGTCTAGCGACGGCAGTCATTGAAGGGCTCGGACCGCTCGTTTCCCCTTTTTACGCGCTTTGCGCGACGTACTTTGCGCGCGGGACAAAGGAGCATTCATATTCGTAACACACATTAATGACCAAATGTTACATTCCACGTTCTCAACAACAAAGCTATTTTTATAATTTGTGTCTTACAAATGCAAAGCTAACGTGTTAATACGACTCGTGTTGGAACCGGTCCATCAGGCGCAGGAAGAGTGACAAATGACGATATTCACAAATAATATCGTATTAGTCATCCACTAAAGTTTTGCCTAATATATTGGACCAGAGAGGTGATGTCGACTTGGTTATGAGATTAACCCCTGGTCGAGTACAGAGAAGTACTCGCCCAGGGTTACCCTACGGACTAGCTGAGTTCATGTGGACTTTCTCTCTCTTCAATCACACGGCACAACTTCAGGTCCGAAAGAAAAAAATCAAAATGTTCTGTTTGCATGTGTACGCTCTTATATATGTATATATACATATGCGCTCTTATACCTAATACATATATAAGAGCGTACACGTGCAGACAGAACATTTTGTTTTTTTTTTCTTTCGGACCTGAAGTTGTGCTGTAGGAGCGAAGAGAGGGAAATGATAACTTTATTAGCCTGCTTTAATGTACAACTTAATACGATTAAGTATATGAAACAAATTATCGCTTTACCATAATATAAATGTCCTGTCTAAGATAAATTAATATTTTTCTGTATCTACATTAAGAATTAAAAAAAAAATAAGTACATATTTCGGTGCTCCCCAGATTGTGAATTCCGCGATAAACCTAAATCGTAACAGGTCGAACCGTTGAACTGTATGTGAATCGCAATTACGGTACACTCTCATCCTCGCAAATGAATCACGCTCTGTAATCTAACCGCATACTTTATCGAGCGGCTCCAGTCTCCGACCTTGTCGGTCGTTCATCTCACAAATCATTTTCTTTTCAAATCGGGTGAGCTGTGGTACGAGAGCGTAATTGGCTCTATTGTAGAGTTAGGATGGCAGCGCTCTGTACAACTCCCTTCGTCAAACACAGTAAGTCTGCAATACACTATTTTTGACGCCGGGAAACGCCTTTACGCGCCATCACCGGCTCTGGGTCAGGTTCACTGGTGAGTGGGGCTCACAGCACATTATGGTGCCATATGAAACTGCCCACTAAAACCACCGAATACCATCAGTGGTCCAATTAATCTTTCCTGGGTTCACCCCAGGCTACTGAGCCGCACCGCCACGATGATGCAATGCACTACCTGGTGCACTGCAGACGAATTACTTTATAAATCAAGTTGTGTTCACAGATAACACAGTAGGCCTGTGTCAACTGGGAAATTGAGGGAAGAAATAGCCTATAATTGGCGAATGAAAAGTGATGAATAAAAATATTGAAAAAACTGTTTTTATAGTATATATAGGTGCACCAAAGAGCAAACATATAAAATAGCGGCGCCCATAGACATCCACATTATTATTATCTTTGTAAATAAATTATTATATTCTATGCAGATGCGTTGCTCTCCTGCCGTCCTACTTTTCATTGGCCCATGGAATAATACTAACTAATGAAAGTGTACGTATTATTTAACATGTTACAATTTGCAAGGTTATATTGTCTAAATACAGTATATAATATAATCTCTGTGTGTCATTATATTTAAAGGCTTACGCCCACGAAACTACTTTGACTGGTTTCGATTGAACTTTCGCTTGATCCGGCTTGAAGTGTAGTAACGATTTTCAAGCGGTATATTTTATGTTATATTTCCATTTTTACGGTTAACCTATATGGGATAGTTATGTTTTCAGCTATTCCCATCTCGACCACGTTTTCATTTGTATTTTTGGGATTACAAGTGTTTTTGTAATTTTTATTCCAAAACATGATACTATGGGTATCTATGGTGGACGCCCATGCCTTCCCCATCGAGCGCCATAGGTCTCGGTCACGAGCCACTTGTAATCTATGTAAGTTATTGATAGTGTTACAACAAAGTTTACTTTAAGTATTTTTCGCGTGAATGATAAACAAAAATACGTAACCGATTCAAGCTGGATGCGTTATGCGACTTGAAGGATTTTGGCTTGCAGAGAAAAATGCTCACGTTCTGTGATTAAATCACAAATGACATACATTGATTGACCTTGCGTTGTTAAGGTTTTTTACACTCGCTTTAGTAGAGTTCAATTGATATCTTATTCTATTGCTTAGAAAATAAGAGAAATTTAAAACGACACAAGACCAAATTATGGCAAAACATCACTTGCTATTTTGTAGCTTCAAATTGTTTTGCATGCGCGAACTTTTACTTATACGTACAAGGTGAATGTGTGAATGTAACGAAGAAAAAGTGCTACAATACTGAGAACATGTAGATTGTTTGTTTTGCGAAACAGGCAAAAGTGTAAATACATAAATACCTGTGTATAGTATTAACATGAATTACATAGCAGCAGATAGTTCTTACTCTGTATAGTTTTCTCGTATACACGCACTAAAACTCTTTTGATTAGTTACAATAAAACTACTTCTACGGATTTTATCGCGGTTCATTTAATTATTTAACTGGCCCACATTTCAGAAGTTTCTGGAACATTTTTAAGATAAACCATGGTCATCCGTGACCATGTTTTACAGCAACCATGGTCACGGTGGACTGTCCGCTCATGGCCAAGGTTGCTGTAAAGTTTCTGAACCGTCATCAATCTCTTGATTAAATTAAAAGAATTTTAGTTTTTCACTAAAATGTGAAGTGAGAAAAAAACTTTAAAGTTATTTCTTGTTTTATATATGATCTGTTTCTAAATTAAATTATACTAATTATTTATTATTTGTCCTTTGTGGGCCCCGACGTGGTAGTGGTTTTGGATACATAAAAAACTATTTAATATGTTATCAATGTATTGATGACATATAAAATAGAGTAGACGATATTCCATGAAGTATCATATATGAAGTAGTATATTTCTTCTTTAATGAGCTGAATCTTCACCGCTGGTTCTATAGTTTACTGGAAATTATACAACTCAAATCATCTTTAGGTACAATACAAGTAATATAGGTTAAATGAGGTAACAAGTATAAACGAATATTGTGTGGATTCTGTTACTAGGCGTCCCTGGCCCCTGGTAATGCATTTTTGTATCAGGCACAAATAGTTTGGAGGCGGAGAAGGCTGGGTGTACGTCGACGGCCGCAAGGTCAGCGACTTCCGCGCCTGGACAATAAGCAAACCTTATTGTGTGGATTAAATGCTATGCGTGCTAGATACGAACCTTCACTTCACAAACAAGTTTTCCGTCTGTTTGTTTATTTGCTTTCATACTACTTGCTAAACTGGATCGCCTCAGACGAGATTCCAAATTTGATTCATTTTAGAATTACCTATAGCAAAACAAAGCCTTATTTTTCAGATAGTGTATCACTGAGATATCTGTAAATCTATATTCAAACTAAAAGCAGGTCACCACCAACATGATCACGTCTATTTTTGTCATTCTCTGTTCCATTCTGTACAATATCAAGTGCGCAATGTTTGCATTCATCGAAATAGCTTAGGAATTAGTCAGCACCTCATTGATTTGCACAGATAGCTTCGTTACGTTCAGAAATGGACGAAAAAGGTTAATGGTGCCATCTAAGTTCGCTGGCATTAAGTACAGAAGAAATAAATTTAAAGAATATACCTATGTACACATATACATATATCTTGCTGTTTTTCTAATTAAATAATTTAGATTTAGAATACATATTAGATGATTTAGAAAAATAGTAAGATATACAGTGAGTCTCTCAAAACCGTCTATATAAAAGATGTGCAACCATCTAGTTGTGCACTTTATATAAACAATTTAAACACATGCGCGTAAGGTTGACATTTCAAGGGAATATGTTTGAATTTTGCACATGTTTTAAATAGAATCTGCATTGTAAATGCTGAATTGTAACGGCTTAAAAACATACACTTTAGGTTAACATTGCAAAAAAATATGTTACATCACGGATGTTTTCATTGACAGTTCAGTGTGAAATCGTATATCCTGTATTTTTGAAAGTCAACTTATATACTAAATAAATATATTTTGTAATTATTTGTAACTAACAAATGTATGTAAATTCATAAAAGTAAAAGTACTTAGTAGTTAAATCTATACTAATATTATAATACTAACATGAAAAAATATTCTGTGACAGATAGCTCATGTACCGAGGAAGGATGAAATATGTACAGACAAATGGAAATACATGGGTGAAACAGTGGGACAACTTTAGTATGATATAGAATATATTTAGTATGTTACATTAATGTTGTTGTCAATGGAGTGTATTGTCCACTTCTGGATGGAAATTCATGGTATCCTTTGATAAATAAAAGCTATTTTTTATACAATTTCCATTATTTATTTAATATAACTTTTAAATTTACGACCGGACTCGAATCTCATCATCTGGACTAAAGATGTTGTTACATTTTTTACTTTTTAATTTTACGTCACGTTTCTGCCTACTTGTTATTCTGTTTCAAGCTTTCAAGATTTGTATTTATCTTTTTATTTGCGTGCTATTTTAATTAAAGTATTTACCTCTACTCTCGACGTTTCGACCGTAATCCAAGGCCGTGGTCACGAGTAGACATTAGTCTACACTGCAGTGTAAAAATACTTATACTTGTACTTTTAGCAAAGCGATTCCTGCACTTTTTCGTTTCTACATATGTTCATGATAATGTAAGTTTCCTACAATGTATTATTTAACAGATTTTAAATAAAGAAATAACTCAAAACTTGTATCAATCGTTCTATCAACAGACAAGAGTAATATTAAAGAAATAATGTGGATTGTACAGAGCTGAGAGCAGGGCTGATTAACCGCGGCAGGTCAAAGACACAAGTATCGACTAGTACGTGCATAAATATAATGAATTAGTTAAGAAGTAAGCAAGTCATAGATACATTCCACAGAGTTACGTTGGTAAAATCGATCTAAGCTCAAATAGAGCTAAAGTTTCTGGTATAGAGTAGGTATCATATCTATACATAAATTAAAGATAAAGAGGGTCAAAAGTCTGTACATGTAAGATACTCGACAAAATACCTAAACCCTAAATAACTATCGGGATGCATCTTTCACGCCTGCGGGAAAGGATGGGGGTCTGTTCCCCCACCGACCACAATCTTACCTAGACCGTCGCCCGACGTGTCTTATAGTAACCGATGAAGCTGCACTGTGTCCAATGCTTGCAGTCCAGTGTTTTTTTTTTTTTTTTTTTGTTGACGCGGTGAAACGCATTTACACGCCTTTACCGGCCCTGGGTGGTGTGTAGTGGTGTGTGGTGCTCGCGGCACATCACAGCGCCCAATACGCACAAAAACCACCGCGAGGGCCATCCGTGCCGCCTTTGATGAGGTGCCCGGAACAACCGATCATCAGGGCACCTTGACGACTAGTCAGCCCCCGAAGGCACCGACGCCACCTCCACAGATGGGGTTGTCTCACACCAAAGGACAACCCCGCCGACTTTGGGACAGTGCAATGGGGTGAGGTTCTCATTCCCGCTCCTTGTCCCATGCGCAAAGGAGCCGCCATGTTTTGCTCTTTCGTCCCCTCTTCTTATAAAAGGGGTACAAAGAGCGACTCATCCTCCTCCTCCTGCTCTTTAGACCCCTCTTCTTATACAGCACAGAGCAGTAAAAAAAGAAATAAAAGAAATAAAATTGACTGGGAATACTTAGAATGGAGAACAGAACACGTCCCAATAGTTTTCAGAAAGGTATCTGTTTATTTGTACGCACATCACATGAAAATGACTGAACTGATTTTTATGAATTGTATATATCTGTTAAGTCTGATAGTAGATCGTAAAGTATCGTTCATCCCTACATTTAAACTACAACGAAACAGGATCGAAATCGTGGGACGCCGCTAATATGTAAAAAGACTAGATTTTGGTTGCAGTACTGTTTGTAGGTAGATATGCAGTAGATCTACCAGTCGGTGACAACTGGGACCTATACACATCCGCATGACCGAGGATATGCGCGGCCTGGCGTCCTCTGCCAAGTGTGTGGAACTCTCGCGAGCCGCACGCACGTGACGACGCAACTTTTACTTCAATTCAACAAAGTGTCCGTTGACTTTTAACAATTATACTCTAATTACATTTGTTTACATTCCGTTTTTAACAAATATAGAGAAAAAGCTTGTATATTAACATTTGAATCTCTCTTGTCTCATAATTTTCTTATCACAATTTTTTGTGAAATATTTTGAAAGCGGAAATAGAATGAATGAACTCTTAATACATGGATTTATTCCAAAATACAGAATACTTTTATGTTATCATCTCATTTGCTAGAAAGTGAAACATTTTTTAGAATTTCTCATTTCACTATCAAAATTATCATAATGTTTACATACAATTAATTATGCAATCATTATTTCTTAACTTATTTCAGTAATTTGTTTATTATTATTTAATTTATGGTAACGAAAATTCAGCGATTTGAAAAAGTAATGGATACCTACAAAATAATGAGCGAGAAACAAAATTATAGAACCCTCTCTTTGAACGTTTTAAAACAAACGACTACTAATGTATGTTCTCAATTTTCTTTTTTTTCGTCACCTAGCGATGGCGACCTTTGTATAGACAAAGACGGCTGCGACAATATTTTTTTAAATTGATTAGTAATTGTTTTACAAAGTTTTTACAACACAGAACATTAAATTTACATTCGACGTAAAATTAACAACGGCAATAACATTCCCTATACTTCAACGATCATTCATTTTTAAGATCAAACCTATGAAGCAATATCTAGAAGCGCTCACAAAAACTAAGGTTATAGGATCTATAACTGCATTGAGATAGAGCATTGCAAGCCACAAGTCACTTTCACTATTGGCGGTCGTCAGCTGGTTCCTCTCCCCACCACAGCCTGCGACTGCGCAACACTGCCTTACATTCTTCGAGCTACATTCAACGTTGCTTATTTCTACACAATAGTTTGTAATAACACACGCCACGTCATAGAAATATTCACATACTCCGATGAACGGTGAGCCGGAGCGATGATTGTGTCAATTAAGATGGCTTGTGCATTTTTTCTCATATGTACAGGTTGTTACAAATTTATTGGTAAATTAATTATTCAACAAAAATCCTCTAAGGTCATTACAGTATTCGCCTAGGTCTGTTGTTAGAGTGTGCCTAGGTCGTGGAAACAAAAGATTATATATATTTTTTCCGTTCAGAATAAAATAATTTTGTTGTCCAATGTTTAGATTGCTTAACAAATTTAATAAAAATATATTTTGTGTAAAGCTTCTTTTGTTCTGGAAAAATGTAAGATTCAAAACAAAAAATAATTTTAGTTTCCATTTTTATTTGAAACTCAATGTTCTCTTAACTCTACAAAATATTATAATCTCTACATTCCATAGTTGACAGTCCACGCCGTGTCTCATTTGGTACAAAGAGCCTAGCAGTAATGATTTTCCTACAGACATAAAGTGTGTATGTATATTTGTTTCTTTGTTATTTCACGAAACCACATTTTCAGGAAATTTACTAGATATACATTACAATCTGGAAAAACATAAACATAACATTTTATCCCGAAAAAAATGTTGGGGCAGATTTTACGCGTGCACTTCTAATAATATAATAATACTAACTTACTATTTAACGATAGATTTTGAAAATGCTATAAATACCCATTAAATTTGTGTGAAAAGTCTGAAATTACTAACTTACATTATAATTTGGATATTAATAAATAGTTAAAATATTTAATTTTGGTTTCGTAATGCGAATTAACACTGAATTACAATCGACAACCGAGATCGAGGAAAAGTCAAACTTAGGTAGTAAAAAATATATGTTATACTCTGAAGATTAGACATAATAAACATAGAAGACATAATATATTAGATTAGATATGGTGTTTAATATTATTTCTTTCTCAATTATTACCTTACCTAAATTTAATTTTCTAAGAAACTATAGTATACCTATTGCTGTTTTCCACTTTCCGCACTTTGTGTTCTAATCAATTTATATTATTACTGTCATCATATATCTCTTAACAAAAAACGAATCTTTTTAAAATGTTACATTCGTTTGACAGTCATAACAAATGGCATAGAAACCTTGATGAAGTTTAAAATGTCGTCACTTAGGTATATTTATTATTAAAAAATTTAAGGCTCACTTTCGACCTTCGTTGCCAGAATGATTTAGTATTCGTTTCGCTACGATAAACGATTGGTTTTTTAAGAACTTTTTGAAACGATAGGTTTAAGTGGTAAGAAACTTGAATTGAGAACAAAACTTTTTTTGTTATTAGTTGAACAATCTTTATTTTCAGACCGGTGTTATTTTGCCATAGTCGATTCTTGCACCAAAACATCGTGTAATCGTAGTGTTTAATAAGAATAAAATAGTTTAGTTAAGTCTAATAAGAATAATATAGTTTTCCAACCGGATCATCTGATCACAAGTGATGTCCACAGACATTCGTACAACCACGAAATATTCATAATGCATATGGTGCTGTGCCCTTACAAACCCAGTCACGCCACCTGGGCTCTTGTACAAAATCACGAAACACTAAATCATTTTATTATGCCAGCGTTATATTCTCCGGATGTGACAGCAACATTCAGCTGCGATCCAACAAACACACCTAAAAATCAATGCAATAAAGGCTCTCCAATGACCAATAAATATATTTTGTAAACCGTCGCCAGTATATGAGTCTTGTAAATTGAATAGTGATTTTTTTTTTTTTTTTAAATATTTCATTTTGTTATTTGTTTTGCAGTTTATAACATACGACATAACAAAGAACTAGCGGTAGCTAGGCAGCAGATCTTGATCAAATTGTATTTTTACGTACAATGGATTTTTTTTTTATTATATTCGGTGTCGTTTCCGAAACCGACAAATTTGAATTATAATCGCCTCTACGTCATAAGTTTAATATCAGGTAATCATTCATGTGACAACGTTAGGATTAATTTAATGATCGTTTTATTTAATACCGCTGCTGCTAAATGATGGGTCTGTCCGTGGCTAGTCTAGTAGCAATGACCACGACCCTAGTAACTGACAAACGTTACAAGAACATAGGATATGTTCAACAAACATTTTAAAACTTCATTTCTTAAGCAAAAGTTATGTTTTTTATAGTATAGAGGGAAACGGACAATTGGACCCTTTTTACGACTACCGACGCCTGCGTCCGCATAATTCCTATGTCGATGCGTTGTCCTCCTTACCTTCTCTTATGAGCCACCGGGTACCCACAAACCGCAAGAAACGCGACAACGAAGTTGTTACTTTACGGCGGTAGCACATGAGCGAGAGGTAGCTCCCCGGTCGTACCGGTTCAATGCCGCTTTCAATTTCACAATTTGTGAAGAGCGAGGGCCGGAACGGAACCTTTTTTTAGCCCAAACCTAGTCTCGTCGCCCGAAGAGCACTCACTCATATTTCTTCTCTTCTTTCAGAGCATAATTCAGGTACGAAAAAGAATGTACTTCACAACATTTAAGTCAATGAGTAGTCACTTACGCGCACGCGAGGTACGTGCAACCCACCAGAAATCCGGTGAATCAAAGAAACGTTAGACTTTTTTGCTTGACGATACATTACACAATAATAATAATAATATCTGTGGACTTATCACACCACGTTAGCCTGATCCTGTGGTCGTATCGTAAGGACTTGTGTTACAGGTACTAGACAACGGAAATATATTTAAGATTTTTTTATAGGTTTAAGAAATTTTATATATTTAAGATTTTTATTATATACATACATACAATACATTTATAAACATCCATGACCTATGCGGGATTCGAACCCGCGACGTCTGGCGTAACATGCGGACTAACCGCCACGTTACCAACTGAGCCAGACGATCGTCATACATAACAATTTCATTTCTGATTTTCTTATCGTGATTGCTGTTACAGATAAAATAGTATTGAAAAACACCATTTTATCATTCACACGTCTTTTATCACATCATGATTAACCTTGTATAAAGTTGTAGCTCCTACGCTCGCTCCCAAGATCCTAATGTCTAAGCAACGTTCCTACAGCACCCTGTATGTATGTAGGTAGAGAAAATGACTCATTTAATATTGAGTGTGTTCATGATTAAAGCTAAGCTACAGCTTCGCCACTAAGTACAAAGTTAACTTAAATGTCAAAACGTTTGTAGCAATATCATGAGAAAAGAAAAAAAAAAGGTAATTTACGTAAACATGATTCAGTCAGCGAAGGTTACGACTGTTCCCCGCCCACGGCGTTACGTCGCAGGTATAAACCGCCATGTAATAACGAAAACAATTTAGCGTTTATCGGATCAAATACACAAGAACAAACTAGGACAAGCTTTATCGAAAAAAATGTTTGTAGCGCCCCGGCAGGTTTTGAGTTAACTTGGTCATTGTCATAGATTTAGAAAAATAACAAGACACACAGTGAATGTCCCAAAATCTCCATACAAAAGATGTGCAACTGTCAAATTATGCACTTTGTAAAAACAACTTAAATCTGCATTGTAAAATGGACTTAAAAACATACAAGTTAGGTTTACATTGTAAAAAAATGTATTTATGTACAATCACGGATGTTTTACAATGACAGTTGAATATGGAATCGTATATCTCGTATTTTTGTGAATCAGTTATCACTGTCCAAATTTTCAATAATACTGGTCCACCAGCATTGAAGAAATACATTTGGAATAAATTGATTTGTATACTAAAAAAGTGTGTGTGTAACGCGTTGGAAGGTATACTACGTAACAAGAAAAACTAAAATGTTGAATATAGCTTCATTTTATCTTTAGAACGTATAGATTATCGGTTTCTCGTGACGGTGCGCGCGCATAGTAAAAAACCTTCAATGCCCTAACCCACCAAGAGAAGTATAACTCAAAAACTCTACTATCTCTTGGCTTTCCAAGGTGATAAATAATATTATATTTATTCAAATACAAAGTAGCATGGAAAGTGTTTTTAGAAATAAAAATAATTACGAGAATCCAATTAGTGACTGCCGTGAAAATCGCTTTATAAACGAAATACTTAGACTTAGCTCTATCAGTAAACGCAGGGTACATGCGCTCGTTGAAGTCTTTTATTTGAGTGCAACTGGACCGATATGATTACAGCGCGACGTAATTATATTGCGTAGGCGCAGTTAGTACGACTAGTCAATACCTGCCACTTTGTCCGTATCTTTTATTAATATAGAGTAAGATTTATATATTTGGGAATATGTTATAAGAAGTAAAACTTAAATATATAACGATAGATATAACATTTTATTTAAATAGGTATGTCGGGTTGGATACTAGTGAAACGGAATTGACTTGATTGATTGATTGGATACTTTGTCCGTTAGTGGACGGGTAACGACTGATGAAGTTGACGATGACGTCACTAATTGCGACGGCATAGTTCACGTTACGTGAGCGGATTGCGCCTTTCCGATCGCTCTGGACAACCTCCACCACAATGAAACAACGACGCTGGCTCTTAATGTCTGGTGAATATCAAGAGCCACGCTTAGTGACGTGTTGATACAAGGTGACCGTTTGACCTTTGCATTTAGATATTCGTGTTTGTCTGAACTCAGGGCTGTCACAGTGCGGCAGGGCGTTGGGTTGAAGTCTTTGTGGTTTAGTTTAAAAGTAACGATTTAACATGTGATATAACAGAAAAATCGTGTGAAATAGTAATAGTTCGAGCGTAATGCTCTACAGCGCGTACATCGCTTACGTCTTTTACGCAACTTTCACTACATAATCATGTTTGTTTCTTAGGAGAGAACTCCAGCCGCGTGTTGGATCAGACACACACAGATATTATTAGATACGTGGGGATGTGTCATGGCAGTCGCTTACTATCATGTGATTTGTATGTGCATAGTGTTGGAACCACGAAGTCCGTGCAGTTGAACGCTCGGCTAAGGCGATCATCTTAGCCTTCATTAAAAGAGGCCTGTGGCCTCCAGCAGGGAGCTATGCAGGTTGATGATGATGAATGTCTCGAAATATGTATCACAGGAGAACGTTTAGAGTCGGCCAGCGGTTGCGACACTCCGTATGAGAAACAATTCATTTTAATTGCTCTGATTGTTATACAACAAATTTGTATTGGCAAATATTGTCGCAATTGTTGCTAACTAGCCTTGGCCCGCGGTTTTGGCCACTTTTTAGTCAAATTTATAATTTTTATAGACTTGACGATTATATTAAATCTCCTATAAAAAGAACTTCAACGCAAAAAATCTTTGGTCGACCTGTAAATATTTAAATGCTTCGGATGGCGTAAAACCTGACGATTATTCGTACATGGTTTTAGTGTATTTGTTGTGAAGTTATAAGGAATAATATTGTGGTCAGAGAAGGGATCAAAGACAATTTACAGTATAGATTGTTCGCACCCGCGAGTATTAGGAGCCTTTTTACGGTTACCGACGTCCATAGTCAGCCGCACATTTGACATTACCTACCCGGTTAGTAGCCTCAGCATACAGCTAGTAAAATATAGATTAAAAATCTGTCAAATCTTTCAACTACAATTCACATCCTCCACTTTAAACAGCAATCAACATGATATAACTTCGACAGTTAACGTCCATGTAATCAACTAACCAGTAAATAGAAACTGCGTTCAAGTTATATAATCTACTGTTAATTTATGAGCACTTGAAAAAATCACGATAACGGCTAAAATTTTGTAATAATTGTTGGTATAATTAAAGACTACGGAAATCACAAAAGTGTTCATGACCAGAGTAAGAACGATTCGCAGGAACCGGATGTGCGCGAGGCCTTAAGGCCGACGTGGTCTTTCTCATGTTATTATATCAGCGTTATAACACAATAAAATTTTACCTTTACGGTTTGAATGCAAGGACGAACGTATCATAGACAAATTCTTGGTATTGGCTTGTCTGTGGTATGTTCAATTTAATTGCTCTCTCTCTCTTTCAAGAATATTTTAATAATTTAATTGGGCTGACATTAACATTTCAATATATAGTCATTAAATTCATAGAAATGTATATTCTAGAAGTCCAGGGACAAAAAAAAGATATGTTTGAGTGGTTTCATAAAATGGAGATTCTATTTGATACTGTACATTGATATATAGGCACTAAAGGCAAACTTAAGTCTGTGTACTAATTTAGAGGGCAACTTAGTATAGTAGAGCGAGAGAGGACGGTCCTTCCAACCAACAGTTTGATCATTTTGATAGCAATGACAGAACAAAGAAGTGTTTTCGCACACCAATTGCGTCAAATTAGTCATTCGTACTTAGAAAGTCATCAGTAAAACGTATGCTTAAAGAGTTCTACGTGAATCAATTATTTAAATAACATGAAATGTGTACTTGGTGTGGACGTTTTAGGTAGATACAGGCCTTTTTATATATAGAATAGAGGGCAAACGAGAAGATCATATTTACGACTACCGACCATGAACATCCACATAATTATTATGTCGATGCGATGACCTCCCCCCCCC
>JAFELO010000362.1:519934-539945 GCA_017140195.1 Eumaeus atala | reverse complement strand
CACAAGACACGGTCACGAGTCACTTGCAATCTCAATCACTGGAACGTCAAGGTAATATTTACGTATTTTTGTTTGTTGTCTTATGAAGCTAAAATTACTGGATGAATTTGTATTAAATGGCAAGCATACCAAAGTAGACTAACATAAAAAAATAGAATAACATAAGCGGTGAAGCCACGGGTGAAGTCACGGGGCACTTCTAGTAAATGCCAAAGAGTGTATGTATGTATGCTTTTAATTATTTCACGCAAAAACCGTTGTACCGATTCTGATGATATTTGGGTTGAGTATTTTTTGTTACTTACACCCATGTATGAGTAATGACGCATCCATACTCTTAAACTTTCGCATTAATCATGTTAGAAGTACCTAAGGATAGGATTGTGATTGACCTTACAAGTTGCCTAGAAGAAATGACTATTTAAGTAACAAGGCCGCCTTATTATTAGGTTCTATTAAAATTTTAGTTTTCGGTAATATGAAGAATATATAATATTTCTTTAATTCAAGATTTAGTGCAACGAGTTGTTAGGGCAATGTCAAGTAATTTTGAACACTTACTCGGGGAATATCGACAGACTCCTCGCTGTCATCGAACTCGGGCAACATCGAGAGGGTGTCGCCACGGAGCCCCATCGATGAGCGGCGGCGCGCCGGCCTGTCGGACTCTGGCGGGGCACCTCTGTAAAAAACCTTAGAAGTAATTGTGTAGGCAGGTAGAACAAGCACATAGGTTCAGTTACAGGAGATAATTCCAGTACGCGGTTTGCCAATGACCTCTGATAAAACTGCCATTCCGGTTATACTGATCACGACGACCGCGCGCGTATATACCACCCGCCCGTGGTGGAGGGGGGACGTTTCCCCCCAGTCATAATAGCTCAATTAGCTCTTCCAGCCCCCACGATACTGCAAGGCCAACTTTTGCTGCCGCGCGTGAGCCGCCTCCCTCGTTAGAGGGGCGAGGGGACCCGGTCCCCAGACAATAATAGGTACTTAAGCTAATCTTGAAGAACTATCAGGATGCATCCTTTCCATTCGCGGGAGAGGAGGGAGGACTGTTCCCTCTATCGACCACAATCTCACCCAAACCGTCGCCCGATGTGTCTTATTGTAACCGATGAAGCTGTACTGGACACTTCCGTCGGCTACACTGACGAGTAATGAAGCTGCACTGGACACTTCCGTCGGCTACACTGACGAGCAATGAAGCTGCACTGGACACTTCCGTCGGCTACACTGACGAGCAATGAAGCTACACTGAACACTTCCGTCGGCTACACTGACGAGCAATGAAGCTGCACTGGACACTTCCGTCGGCTACACTGACGAGCAATGAAGCTGCACTGAACACTTCCGTCGGCTACACTGACGAGCAATGAAGCAGTCAGACCGCCTTGACGACTACTGACGTCCATAGATATTCGTATTATTCTTGTTATGTAGATACCTTGCCCTCCTGTCCTCCTCCCCTCTAATAGGCAACCGGTTAATCACAGAATGTACAAAACGTGACAGCATGGCTGTAAATTTACGGCGGCGTTATGTGAGCGAGAGGTACCTGCCGGTCATACCAGCCTAATTTGGCTTCAATGAAGACTGAATACTTACAGCGAGTCCAATCTTTTCTCAATTTTTTCCATCGTATGTGCGATCTTAAGTAGGTGCAAGTCTTCCTTGTGATCTTTGGGGTTGGTGCAGCACATGCAGCGGAACAGACCCGCCACTCCTATCTCCAGGGAGCCGCTCGTTTCCTCCGACTGTCCAAACATCTTGAGTATGTTCTGGTCGTCCATTTTCTTCTTCGCTTCCTCTGCTGCTCTCTTCTCCATCTCCATTTCCTATGGGGTAGTATTTGATAATTCAGTCTGTAGACTGCCGACTTGTGTCGACGATGAACAATCGGGTGTCGATTGTTGGCCATGGTATTACCGGGCGAAACCGGGACGACACGAATACGGGGAAACAAAGTACCCGACTTTGTTTTACTCTTTTTGAATATCATATTTATATACATATATATTAATAAATTAATAAATTATTGTGATATATATTAACACTAGCAGTCGTCCCGGTTTCGCCCGGTAATACCACGGGCTAAATTGTGCAATGAATCTTCCTCGGAAATCACTCTACCCATGGGTGAAAGCCTCATGAAAATTAGATTTTTATAAATTAGATTTAGGCTGAAAACTATGAGGATTATGTCACATCGGGGATATGATTTGTGATGAAACATGTCACAGCCTGTAGCTACAGTTAGGGGGCAGTGCTCGAATGGTAGCGCAAACTTTGACTTCATGAAAGTCAAAGTTCACCTTCCTCGGAATCAAGTTTAAATAAAACCTTTTAACCAGCTTGTCATATACATTTCGTCTGTTGATAGTATTGTTTTAGTTACCGATAGCGGAAGCCACTAGTAGTGATATTTTTATAATCCTTTGACAAAATCGTCACATAATCCGAATAACAGTTTTACATAGGAAAGTGTAGTGGGTGAAATGCGTTGTTGCAATAACTGTTTATCTTGTTGTATTAGTAAGGCAATAAAAATAATTTAATAACTACATTTTATGTATCACACGACAGCAATGACAAACTCTAATGAGGTTATTAAGCGTTAAAATTGCCCAATTCCGCTGTGTAGCATATGATTAGCCGGACTGGTTGTACGCCGTTTTCTACGAGTATATGTGACTATGTGAATTATTTAAATCTTGCATCAATAAATATTCTAATTATTTACGTTACAACAAATTAGTTTGAATTTAGAGATGTCAGAATTTGTAGACGTAATATTTTAGACCTCAAGTTTGGAGGGATATGAATATTATATTCCCCCCCCCCCTCCCCTTTTTTTATTTATTTACTTTTGTATGCCTTAAAAGAATTCATCTCGCTATATGAACCTTCTGTGACGTTTCGCGTTATATATCCCCCAGATGCCACTAGTGGGGGGGGGGGCATAAATGATTCGAATAGACTAAGGAATCTAAGGAATTAGGTTCTGTTATAGAGTAGTGGGGCAAGAGAGCAATCAGTCTTTGAACGACTTCCGACGCCCATGGCCATACGCATTATTGTTGTCATGCAGATGCGTTGTTCTCCTTTCCTTCTCCCCTCCAATGGGCTATTTAATCTTACTATGACTATAGAAATCTTTACATTGGCAGTCTTCTACTCTTACTGTGACTATAGTAATCTTTACCTTAGCAGTCTTGTACTCTTATTATGAATACAGGACACTTTACCTTTACAGTCTCTTACTCTTACTGTGACTATAGTAATCTTTACCTTGGCAGTCTTGTACTCTTATTACGACTATAGTAGACTTTACCTTGGCAGTCTTCTTTTGTGCCACTTCGCGAGTTCCCCACGTCACGTTGTTGAGATTGCACAGAGAGTATATGATGAGTAACATGTACATGCTGGGTATTGTTATGTAGTAGATGATCAAGTACAGCAGACAGGAGATCTCCTGCGGGTGCAGTATAGCCGATATTACGAATATTGCCATTGTCGCTATGAAAAATATGCTAGTGGGCGCCATCCAACCGTCCTCCACGATCTGCAGCGCTATGCCCACGACCACCATCATCATCACCATAGCGTATATGCATGTTATCAAGTTCGCTACAAGTAACTGAAATAAAAGAAATATTTATTAACTGTAAATAGTGTTTTCACATATGCAACCGACAAAATATATTTCCTTTCATTACGTGATAGACAAAAGTAGACACTAAACACTAGAATATGAGAAGCTAACTTGTTTACTATTGGTATTGATTGTATAATGTATATGAATGCGACCAATGAAATGTTAATAATTTTTCTTAATATTCTAAAATTTCATGGCTCATATTTTGTGCAAATTTATGTCAAAACACTGTCTGAAAGATCCTTTCTGCGATAGTGAAAGTTTCATTTGTAACCTTTACAATCTTAGACGAGATTTGATGCCCACTCACAGTGACTACTATAATTCATTCACCGATAGAATGAAAGTTCTCAATAGCTGTTGAGAGTATGTAAGTTACACAATAAGATGGTGTTTAGATGTCATACCTGTGTGTCAGACTTGCAAGTCAGGCAGATGAATATAAAAGCGACGATTGGGAAGAGGTTTAGGAGCAACGCGTTGGTGTTGCTGATGCCCGTGATAGCGTTCATGGCGCCTATCATCATGAGGAAGATGGTTCCCGGCCCCAGCACTGTGCCCAACATTAACATCATCTGAAAAGACATACAAGTTGTTAAATTGGAATCACACAATGCTGGGCCGCAGCGAGCAGCATCGCAGCTCCCAGAGCCGAGACGTTCATACGCTGTCCTCAAAAGATGATTGCTAGTTAGCGCCCGTATCAACGTAAAACCATTTTTCATTAAAAATATGTGAAAATATATGATGAGCGCGTACACTATAGGCGCTATATTTTTAGAAGCGCCAGATCGCCGAACCTTTCTACTGTATCTTTCAACAAGGGGTACTCAATGTTAACACTACTACTGCAGTTTTGTGAATGTTTTTACTTTATTTCTTTATACAATATAGATAGGTCTTAACCTATACCTATAATTGGAGATTCTATAACCATAATTAGAATTTTTAAGTAGTAAGTAAGTAATTAAGTCTGTAGATTGGCGCGCAATTCTAAATTCAATTACTTTTTTTCGAAAGTCGTGTTATTTAATTTCAAAGTAATTGTTCGATGTAATTAAAAAGCATTTCAAGTGCATGAAGGCTATAAAGTATTACCTGATACATAATGTACAGGGTGGATATATTGTCATTGACAGCGACGGTTCGCTTGTAGTTGGAGAGCAGATCAAGGATGTTCGCCATGGTAGAGGGCACCCAGCGCCGCCGTTGATTGTAGAACTCGTCGAACCGCTCAGGACAGTGTGTAAAGGCATCGGACGCCGCGGAATACTCCACGCGGTATCCACGTTGGAGCAGGAGTGTACACAGCCAACGATCTTCACCTGCAATTTTATGGGATCCTGGTATTATTTGTTCTGTGCTTTTGTAAGTGATCATGTCATATCATTGCTGCATTGTATTCTGCAGGAGAGGCGAAATCTGTGAAGAGCTGGAATGGGTATACTGTCCCGTTTGGAGCGGTTTTTTGGTCAGAACATTTATCGTAATCGATCGTAAATCACTCATTAAACGATATCACATACAGGCCGGATAATTTGGCTTGTAATGCGAAATTTATTGAAGTATGTCATTGGTAGATCCTACGATATACAGGGTTTCGTCAAAAAAAGTCGACCTTAGCACTCTTTATGTGGGCCAGCCTGATCTATACTAACCATTTGAAGATAATCGAAAATGTCATAACATACATTAGTATGATTATCTTCAAATGATTATATAAGCCAGGGTGGCTAACTTAAAGAGAGCTAAGATCGACGTCTGCCGACAAAACTGCGTTGGTCGTAGGATGTATTGTATGCCTGGAGGCATCCCGGCTCGTCTTGAGCTTTCATTAGCCGCACAGAAAGCGAAAACCCAGCAATCATTCACTACAATTGTTACGTGAGAGTACGCCCAGAGTCGCGATTTTCGGTCGGTATTTCTTTTCCTACGCAATAGTATGGCCATCTTAAGAAACTTAGTGCCTTAGCAACTTAGTAACATCATGGTGCATACGGTTTTCTAATTTTATAGCAAACTGCCGTAGATGAAGGGAAATGTTGTAGGTAATTTGTTTGTAAGTAAAGTAACCATTCATGTTTTGAAGTTGTTATTGTTTAGCTAGATAACGCCTTATAAAATAACAGGACTGTACCAAATTTAGAAATGAACTGCCATCGCTTATCAAGGAACGCTTGATAAGAATCGAGCAAACGTAGCGAATGGGGTTCCCCGATAACAATAGATTTACGACTAAATTATAATCAGATAATCTGTTCATGATGTGATGGTTAAGTACGCAAAATAAAAAAGGCAACATGATATTAATAATAATCAGCTGTTAGCATACTACAGTGAAGTGTTACGACCAGGCTAATCATCCAGAACAATCTATCTTCCCATAAGCGACGGCAGCCCTAGAGAGTAGCTCACTGGTCCATCGATCACCCGCCCTCAGTTCCGACTTCTATATTTTGCGTCATACCGGTCACATAGTTATCTAACTAAAGAAAATTGTATATAGTAAAATTATCATTGAAGTTACAAAGAAATCATCAAAACTATTAATTTTAAGAAAGAGTTTTATCTGAAATGTATGGATAATGTATGGAATAAGTATCTATACATTTTTCTTTATTTTAACCTCTCATATTGTTGTCGCTGCATTTATGAATTTACACTTATTTAATGAATTATGATGAATGGGCAGTTATTATTTTTTATAGTATAGCGAGGCAAACGAGCAATCGGAGTCTTTTTACGAATACGGAAGCCCATGACCATCCGCATAATTACTATGCAGACGCGTTGCCCTCCCTTCCTCCTCCCCCAAAGAGCCACTGACTACTCACAAACCGCACGAAATGCGACACAAAGATGTCACTTCGCACCGGTATCATGTAAGCGAGAGGTACCTCCCCGGTCGTGCTGGCCCAATTCCGCAGTTATGCAGCATGGCAATACCTCTTTCAAAAATTCTGTCCGTCAAATGTTCAGATGACACAAGTAATTAAAAGTACGATTACTTTATAGAAGTAGAATTATAATTTAGCTGTCCCGAATAACACAGAAGAGAACTTCTGTACAAAAAGAGAGAACAAGTAGAAACTTGTTTAATCTAGTTGCCTTGAATCAATCATGAAACATAGGTTATCCACAAGTTTGGTGTTTGATTTGGTTGTGTGGTGCGAGAATAATAAGAAACATTTGCGCAAACTTTAGACATCAATATGAATGACAATGATATTGTTATTATAATTCATATTGATTTATTATGATTATTACTATTCCCAACCTTGATCGTACTGCACGTAGTGTCGAGCCTCACTCGACGTGAGCGTGTATTTCCTCATCACGTTGTCGTCCATGAGCCCTTTCCCTCTGAACAGCGAGAAGCAGCCGGGACTGCACAGCACGCAGCCGATCATGTGCTCCGTCGCCTTCTGCATCCAGTGACCGATGGCGTACTCAAAGCTTTGATACCACGCCATGAAACCTATAACATGTATCAAATTTTCACTGACACTAAGTTCTTTTAGCTGGCGTCCCCGTCTCTTATTCATGTAGAATAGAAGCAAATGACAATGGAATTACAGTCTTCTGATGACTACAGACGCCCATAAACACAGCACAACTGTTATGCAGTCGCGTTGTCCTCCTCTCCTCGTTGCCTCCAATGGGTCACCGGCTACTCAAAAACAGCATGACACGCGAGATCGAAGCTGTCACTATACGCCGATATCGTGCGAGCGAGAGGTACCTCCCCGGTTGTGCCAGCTCAATTCCGTTGCAGTGCAGAATGGCACCACCTCATACATCCTACCTCTTACTACCTCTTACATCATAGAAAGAGGTAGTGCCATACTGCGTAGGAGGAGATAGTGTCATGCATGGTACGTGACGCTTTCGCTTTTTGTGCGGTTTGTGAGTAGCCGGTAGCTCGTTGGGGAGGGGGGGGGGGCTGATTGGCGGTTGCGTTTCAGATTGTGTACCCACAGGTGGTTCTTATACAAACGACTACAGTCTACGAATAGGATTCTTGTTTTTTTTAGCATGACTTCCGACGCCCATGGACATTCGATTTTATTATTCATTGTTACGCAGATGCCCTCCTTCTCACTTCTCACTGATCCACCGGCTACTCCCAAACTTATCTTATTTTTCTCACTTGCGCTATTACAATATCTATTAAGAATTTGATGTTCTTATAAACTAGGTCAGCCTACCTGAATTTTAACCAAATCAGGTAAACATACACCTCTTGAAGCACTGTTACTATTGGCAAGCGAAAGTGGCACTACCCCGTCCATAAAATAAACAAGACACAATTTAATAATTCCTTACCTGTACCGACAGGATGAATCCTACCACAAGCAGCCCCCAAGTTCTTATCCTTCTTCATGAGATCGATCAACAGTGTGACAGCACACGGCTTGAAGTCGATGTCGCCGTCCAAAGCGAGCAGGTAAGTGTTCTCAGCCATCACCTCCTTACGGTCCACCGAGAGCGGCAGGTCCATCAGCCGATGGCCGAGGAGATAATACATGTACATCACCTGACAATATAAATTAAATTCTTAATACGTAACTTAACTAAGGTAATTTTACTGAGAAAGATTGTACATGTAGCCTAAACGAATTTTACATTTGATGGCTCATTTCCATTTGTACTTTGCACAGCATGCGGGGAGTCGACGTATGCGGGCTTACATAGAAGGATTCAGCAATTTGTGCTAACCAAACGCTTTGCAGGGTCATAGCAAAGACTCTGCTTATAAATAAAGTTATCTTCAGCTATATTACACTCCAATGATTAAGACATGCGGGTGCATCTAGGAACATAAAAGTTAACAGCTCTAAGGAAATTGAGTCTTTAGCTTCGAGTCTGTGTATATGAAAATAATAACCCTCCTTTCCCTGCCACGTCGCGTGTTAAACATGTATTATGCAACGAAATATAATTATTCACAAATCATTACCGTATAATTCGTTAAATCCTACGAGTTTTAATCCGTAATATAATCCTATAGATTAGAGTATATAGCAGGCCAAGGATAGGTCGCACGTCGATAGCGGTAGGTCTATGTGATTTCACTAGTAAGAGGCCCTAGACATTGATTCAGTATCTTTCATGTGAGTTGACACACTTCACATAATCTTTATCTTTCATAACTTCTTTATCTTATTTATTGCATGCTGTTTAGAATAATGAATAATACGATAAACATTTTCGTATCATCCGTTAGAACTAATCGTGTTCAGACAACACCGGACACTCGCTAAGGACGGCCTGCATTTGGACAACTTTCATTAAGTAATTAAGTATTTCCGAAGGCACGTAAATCCATCGACACATTGAAATTGAAATATTTAATCTATATCAGGCTTTCTAGACGATTTGAACAACAGAATGAAATACTCTATTTTTAATAGAATATTTCATGCCATGCAAAATATATAGGAAAAGAAGATGCTTAAATATGTTATATAATTATCAACATAATAGACGTAACTAAAAGGTCTTTTAGGTGGGTATTACAAGTCCATTGTGATTATGCAGCCTCTGGACAAGCGTTTGAAGTTTCAATTTCGATTATCTACACGTGCGAACGACGTACTAAATCTACGCAATGTAATTACATGTAGGGAAATACACATAATTGCGTGCGTGTTTTAAACACGATGCGTGTTTTAAGTCCTCCCTGTGACGATTTTATGAAGGGTGATGGTAGTTTGTCTAGAAATTATTTCTTGGTTTTTTTGTTTGGTTAGAAATTATTTCTTGCAATACAGAGATTGATTTAACAATTTCGTTTTAAGAACATTTTTTTTTCATCAACTGCTCAATGCTATATAGGTATATTACAATAAAACTACTTTTAACGATTCTATCGCGGTTTATCTAATTCTTTAACTAGCCCCACGTTTCAGAAGCTTTACAGCAACCATGGTTACGGGTGGACAGAGATGACAGATGTCCTGATGTTATAAATCTAAAAGTATTTGAGGGTTTGCAAGAAATAGCGATAGAATCCGTAAAAATCATTTTATTGTAATGAGTAACAATCGAAATTTGAGACATCAATATATAGGTACAATTAATTTCCATCTCATAACAAAAAAATACTCGTACCTGAGACCATCGTTTTCTATGTCGAATCTTCGACTTGTCTTTTAAATGACAGATCATTTTATTCTTCCCCGGCAGCGTCCAGACCAGTCTTCCTCCGTACGGTGTGGGGTACTTCTTCGGCGGTCGCAGCCTGACATTCGTCAAGTGCACTTCCGACGCCGCCTCGTCTATGGTGTCCACCAGACATTTGACGAAACGATTCACCTGCGAATCGTCGACGCTGTGATCTGACACTTCGAATGCGTCGTCCATATATATGTTCACTGAAAAAAATCAAACAGTGCCTTGAAGCGTTAATTATTTTCAATTATGATTATCGTCTAATTCAAAAGAAGATCAAAACAAATATTTCATTTTCAAACAGTAATAGACCTCAAGTATAGATTTAAAGAATAAAGTAATAATTAAGTACTTCACTTTATAATTTATATTATATTTCCTTAAATTCTAGATTGCGTGAACATTATACTTTTTGTGGGTAAATAAAATACAGGTTCCGTCTCGTGACTATAGCGCCGAGTAATAAGTGGAGGGGTTAGCTGCGCATGTGTACACATACTCAGCTAACCCCTCCACTTATCTAGATTGGAGAACCAATCACAACTCCCACCCAATACCCTCCCACGTCCTGCACTCGCCCCTCCGATACCGTATTCCGTACTTCTGTGCAATAACGGTCAGCGCTATACTTTTATACCGGAACCTAATACCTAACTAAAGACACCGCTTATTAATCCATAAAGTTTTTGAGGGAACCGAACATTTCAAACATAGATATAAAAGTACATATGTTGAAAGCCAAAGTATATATTTGCAAATTAATTTTATTTTACATTAAGACGCATGTGAATATGAATGTACCTTCAAGTTCGTAATAATCCGGGTCCACAATACCCAAATACTTTTGGGCAACACGTCGCGCGCTCTGGTCCTCGTCCAATCTGAAGATCGACTTCAAAAACTCCATGATCTCATCCTTGGTCTCGTGCCACATTGTTGCACACACGTAAATCCTGCAAGTTAACATCAATACAGAAGAAGCAATTAAATTGTGCGTACCCAGTCCACAGCTGATAATACAAGGCTGATGATAATACGCAGACACGCATCTAACAGGGACCGGCTATTACACAAAGATCATCCATCCTATCTTCTTTTATAGTATAATAAATTAGGTGGCAAATGAGCAGTCGGAGGCTTTCCTTGACTAATGACATAGGCAAATGATTGAAATGAAGATTGTGCAATTGTTGCACAATTTTTAAACGAACGTGTCTCTAATTCACTCCAATGGGCCACTTTATGGTGGTATCATGTGAACGAAAGGCCAGCTGAATATAGCCGCTGAGCAACATGGTACTTACTACCTCATACACAATATGTCTGTATAGATGATGGTCACCCACAAAACCAAAAACTTAAAACAATATTACCTTGAGATGCTATCCGTTGGCCTGATATCTTTCCTAATATTATCCACGCTGGTAATGGACTCGTCATCACCTTTCTCAGGTTGCGGGTCCTAGAATAATAGACATTTGAACCTTTATGTTCTACGACGTGAATTGTAGAAGATCGAATATTTTTTAGGACCCGGCAGGTAATGTTCCTATGTAATCAATAAAACGAAAATATTCCTTAAGTACAACTTCCCCAAATTTAGGGTAAATGTTTTCAGATAATATGGCATCGCATGATATCGATAGAAACACGCAACGAACTAGGGTCAATGACCCCGTTTATCGCAACCTTATATTAAACATCACAAGTGTAATCTTATCTGCTCTGCTTCTATTACGCAAAAGCGACTGATCTGGGCGCTGTATCAGGGCCTCACGAACAGCTTGTCGGTGAACGCCAGTCGCTCGCAGCGCGATGACCACGTGTGGATCAGATCAACGTTTGCGATATGCGAGGCGACCAGTTCTATTACTCGCGTCCATATAGTAAACATACTCACATCAAAGTGTATATCCACCTCGTCTCTGCTCCTGTTGAGCAGAAGCGACTGGTCTATGAGCGGGCCGCTGTACCAGGGTTTCACGAAAAGCTTATCGGTGGCTGCCAGTCGCTCGCACCGCGGCGACCACGTGTGGATAGTGATCCACGCTTGCGATATCAGCCACACCAGCCAGATCCATGTCATCTCGCGACCGATGTACTCCTTAAGGAAATACACTGCAAAAAGCGTGTAATTTGAAATCAAGTTCCGACATGCCATGCGATATATAGGAATAATTAAAATCAAACATATAACAATTAAGTCGCGGCTGGATTATTAGCAATCCCTAAGGTCTTCATAGTTCCGCTTTAATTTTTATTTTTTAACAAGAGAACACCATATATACATAGCATTTAAAATGCAGATAATTTGCCCATCGGATTTAGTTTACAGAGAATAAATTGACTTCATAATTATTTACATAATAACTCAAAGTTATTAGGTTTACAATTTGGTTAATTTATGACATTTAACACTTAATGATAATACCTGGAGGTATTTCGAAGTACAAATAGTCTGGTATGATACGATGAAAAGCGCAGGGGTTCGAATTCCTCATTCCGCAGAATACTAGCAGTAGATTCACTGTTACTGGTCCCACAAGATTCAATGCGAACGTAAAGCTAAATTTCTGTATTAGAATCTTGCATGCAAACTTCGCGCCCCCGTAACAAATGTACGCAGACGATACTTGGATGATGGCAACCCATATCGCCGCAGTCCACGATATTGGTAGTGAGAAACTGCCCTCAGTCAGTACGTACTCCAGCGCGCCTTGGTATGCGTCTTGAAAAGTCACTTGGATCTGAAAGAATGTTCGACAGAGTTCCATATCATATTGTAAGGAAGTTATATAAACTGTGAAATTGAAACCTTACACAAATATTTATTAATTGCACAAGTTTGTAGGACAGACACAAGTGTGCCCTCTATATACATAACTCCTAATTCGGCATAACGTCCCAATAATACTTTTATCCGATTCAGGAATGGAGCCTTCATCTGTGGCTGAACGTGCTTGCCACTGAACAGTAAAAATCTCCCAAATAAATACTTGCGAAATGTACCTAGACACTGAAAACATTTTAGACTTAGATTTCCACACCGTTTCGATTCGGCTACAAAAATACTTTCTGTTTAGTATAAGGAGTCAAACGAGCAGTCAGAGCAACCATTGGGCGAATACAGACTGCCCCACAAATCAGCTGTACGTTGTTCTCCTTCCCTCCTCCCCTCCAATGTACCACCGGATACTTACAAGCCCCACGAAACGCGACAGAACAGTTGTATCATGTGAGCGAAAGGTACCTCCACGATTGTGCTCCCCTCATCATCCACCGCGATTCAACTTAGGAGTACTTGTTGTTATTACTTGTATTATTACTTATTGTTACTTGTATTTTAGACTAAAATCATACAGCCAGCGGTGTATGTATGTTTGTCATATATTACATTTCTTGCACTTACTTCGTACACGGTGTAGTCGCGTTCAGCAAACGCCGCCCTTGTGGACGTGAAGAAGGAGAAGGCATCGTCGCCTTGATGGTGCAGCGACAGCAAGATGCACACCATGAATATTATTACCTTCCATACCGAGAGGAACAGATGCGTGTAGTAACGCGACTTCTTCAGACCTTTCCTCAAGTCGTCCAGATACAATATCGGCGCTGAAAATGGTTACGAATGCTAAATATTCAATCCTCCCTAGGTAAAAAATATGTGAGCTAACAGCTATATAATCTGTTCTTGTAGATTTTTTCGGATCTGAACTTGCGATGTAGAAGCGAAGTGAATCCCAATATGGCTTTGATGGATTGCTATGAGTGCTCGACCGCAGATGGGAAAGATGTATTCCAATATGAGCATTTTTATAATAGCTAATTTTACCATAATTATGTTAACTGTAGAGACTCCCGGATTCCTCATCACCTGAATCTGATGGTGGGTGGAAGTCGCGCACGAAAGCTAAAATGGCATCGGCGCTGACGTGATTCAGTGGCTCAATTCAAATGGCAATAGGAGTGAATTTTTTATATAAATAACTGTACATAAACTCGAACAGCAAACATTTGTTATAAATCTACTATACAAAAGTATATATATATATATATATATATATATATATATATATATATATCATGTAACAAAGTATATAAAATATATCTACGTACCTGATGTGTAATGATCTATATAACCTATGAAATTTTCCCACCATGAAAGCGATATCAATACAGAAGCTAGTGGAATCATCCAAAGAACGGGAATGCCGTCTAGAAGTGGCCACACAAAAAACGCCGTAACTTGAGCTGACACGGCCAAGACATCGAACACTATCATCAGAGAATACCGCTTGTTGTGCGGATCTCTTGTGAACGCGTTTAAAATGCCGGGTATAATGCACGTAGCGCTTATAAGCATTGCGCCTTTGACCACGTCGAGCTCTGGTAAGATCAGCAGCAATAAAGTCGCCATGCCGATTGCTTGTAATGTCTCTATAATAAGAGCCTAAAAAGTAAATAAATACATCATAACCATAAACACATAGACACTATATGTCAAGAGATAGAAACGTGTGCAATAACTTTTAATGAAACAACAGTTGAAATGGAATAATGAGCAGCCGGGCGACATTATCCTAAATACCAATGCCGGATAACGGAGGAAATTACTGTAGGAAAAAATATGAATAGCAATCAAACTATATAATTCAAAGATATATCAAATAACTACTTAATATCTCCACAAACAATTTTTATCGCAAATTTCACGCTGCCATAAAACACAGAATTTAATATAATTTTGTTCAATAAAAATCTACTGTTCTTTTCTGATCGTCCAAATATATTTTTTAACAAATAGCAGAACTCGTGTGCACCATAAAAGGGGGCCTCCCCTCCATGTTAGGCCCTCTATTTCCCCTTAAAAGAGCAAATAGGGGGCCCGTCAGAGCTGAATCCAGCGCTGATTGCTACCCACATCGATAGTCAGCCAGGCAACCTGGGAATATACCGGTATGATAATTACGCCCATCCCGAACCTACAAAGCAGACGAATTGCGTGTATTTTAGTTCCTTCCTTAAATGCCTTATACACAACGACACTCATATTTCCTACGTCTTTTACCGTTCTTTACCGACTTGGTTTAATGCAGTAACGATTGATTTAAAAACATGTTCAAAAATAGCTCACAATAACAAAAAGTCCCAGCGAAGGTCTTTCAGCAGTTTTGAAGAAATATATTCTTGCACTTCGCAGGAACATACCGATCTCTGGCACGCTATAAATGATGAGAATCGCCCAAAGCCACGTTATGCGCTCCTCCAGAGGCAGTATGGCGATAAATTGTTGGTCTAGAGCTGTAAACAAGAATTATAGGCTAACCAACTGCATAGTACATTTTATATTGCACAAGTGCACTCGCTGTTAGCTCATTCTCCTATTCCGGCGAGAACGGCAATCCGACATAACCGGAGTGAAATCTAGCGCAGAACCGACGGCTTAACTTGCTTTCCGAGACACGGCCCCCCCGTGTCTCGGAAAGCAAGTTAAGCCTCATTCCCTTCAACAAAAACAACACCGCCAACTTCCTGACTTCGTACTGTTAGAAATTAAAAAATCCCAATAATACCTTGGGCCGACCTGTGGTTGAACAACCACAAAAACTTAAAAACCACGAGGCTGACGGCCTTGACTTTGACTTATATTATGGTTTTTGTCCAATACCTATTCAGAGGATTCTTATCAAAGTTGCTAAAGACATCAAAATGTATTTAGCAAACGTTCAGTCCTTAAAGGACATTAAAAATGCATATTATATTCATGTGGACCATTAATTTATTTTTAAACTATTTGTTTTCCGCGACTTGGTCCGCGAGGACTGTAGGCAAAACCACGAATAAAAGTTAGTAGTCTGTCCATCCTCTCCTATATATATAGGTGTTCTTAAACCTTAGGTATCTCTATGTGAAATTTAATGACCATCGATTCAATAGTTTGGCCGTGATGACGCCAAAGAGAGACAGATTCTTACGTAAAAAATCCTAAAACACATATTAACTTCCCCTTCATCCCATACCCCAATAAGCCAACGGCTACTCATAAATCGCAAAAAAAAACTTTCTTCTGTTGATTATTTGTATACTATTAGTAAACTGAAATTACCTAAGGCCTTATTACAATGACTGATTTCTCTTCCCTTCCTAAGTTGTGATGTGACAAACAACAGTGTTCCCTTGGCGACGACTGCTGAACCCAGGACTATGAGGAACACCACGATATAGGCGAGCAACTTCAGCACCTTCACGCTGGTGTCCACCCACGCCGTCGACACCATGGACCCGCTCTCCGTCTTCACGGGGATCTCTCTGAACAGGTTCCATCCTTTCGTTTCTTGAGCTGTTCTATGACTGTTGAACGAAACTCATTTAGTACGACATTTATTGTTAAAAAATCGATTGGCATCAAGATATATACATGTGGAGTCCAATCCATGGTTTTTGGATTCATTATAAAATACCTCACTGCATGAAAGATAATATAATTTAGATACAAGAAATCTGTCACAATTAAAATATTTAATCAGTAATTCCCGTGGGGTTTGGCTGAAGAGTGTTTCGAAGATATAGTTATCTCTCCGGCATTCGTGTATTTGTATTGTGTGTACACATATAAGCATACTGTATAAGCACTTATGTACAAAGTGCATATGATATTACTAATCACTTTGTTGTTAAATGGAGTCAGTTGAATACCTCGTGTCTGTAACATTTAGATGATCGTTGAATACGTAAGCATAATTAAGTAATATATAGTTCATTGAATATATTGTCACTTCTTTATGGAAATGCATGTTAACACCTGAATAAATAAATAAACTATACATAATAAATATACATTTGTTTCCCTGATGATGATAAGTCGAAACCGGTCGTAAATGTGAGTTGAAAAATAAATTAATTGTGGAAAAAGTATATAAGATTAATTTATTTATTCAAGTGTTAATATAGAGTACTAGTGAATAAATTATTCACTAAAACCTTCCTCGAGAATCACTGCTCTATTCATGGGTGAAAATCAGGTGAAAATCCCTCCAGTAGATTTTTAGAAAATGAGCACACATACAGACAGCTTTTAGGGACTTTGTTTTATAATAAGATAGTTGATATTTGAACTAGAACTTCTAGACGCAGCCTAATCGAGAATTCAGAATAATAAAGAAGGGAAATGTAAAAAACATACTTTAATGATGTGAAAAAAAAAACTCATAAAAACGTATATATGTACATGATTTATAATTTCTTTCTGTGGTTTTACTTTGTACAATTGTTGCACAATTTAAGGTAATATTCAGTCACTGTTAATGTGTCACCACGACCAACGTAAGCTCCTTAGAGGTCATATTTATCTTATCAAACATCAACTGGTACTACGTGCAATAGAATGCGCATTGTTCATTTCGTTTTCTTTATGCAGATCTACGCTGATAATTAAGAAATACTTGATTTTTTAGAACGTAAGAGACAAACGCACGAGCGAGTAGAAGATATGCGGATGCGTTTCCCTACATCATCCAGCTGCCTTGTGAGGCCTACTGGATTCTCACAAACCACGAAATATAGCAGTATATCGTTACGTCAATATCAATGTATAAGTGATAGTTTAAGGCTTGTTCCGTATAACAAATATAAACTATAAAAATATTAGAAGTATGTACTCGTTTTCTTCTGGGTCGTCGAAAAACGGCTGGTACTCTGAGTCCGACTGTTCGCTATCCGAAAGACCTTGGAATCCCGGCGTCTTCGTTTTCGCCATTTCTGCTAAAAAAGAATATATTATTCCATCGTTTTTTTAATACTGTAAAAACCATGAAGATCCGCATAGTTACTATGCCAATGCGTTGCCATCTTTTCCTCCTCCCTCCAATGGGCTACTTACAAACCGCACGAAACGACTCACCGTTCGCCGTGCCGGCCCAATTCCGCTGCAATGCAGCAAGGCACTACCTCCTACTAAAATATTTTTAGGTGTACAAATTAAAATGGTTTTGTAAAGCTGTACACAACATGCTAGTACTAGTGTGTGGGTAAATGTTAGTACCTACAAAGTGTTTATTTGGAAGGCAGCCAACAGTAAACACCTTGATAAGCCTGTTTGTGAGCACCAGTACCCGCACTTTAGATTCTAATAGTAACAATATAATAATATTAATAACTCTATAATAGTAATAATATAATAACCTACACCCGGTCACATTGTTTAAGTCTGATTGGGTTGCAATGCATCGGTGAGAGATCTCTAAGCATCTCTTACCACTTTCGGCAAACACGCTCTCGGACACGACACCAGCCGATATAGGGAGACGCGGACGTCCCCGAAGCCAAATACAAAACATACGCTACAGTCCAGACACTCGTCAAGTCAGACAAAAGCACACACGTTCGACTACCGACATATTCAAAGTAGAGACTAATTTCAATAGGATTCTTGTTTTGCGCAGCTCAAATAACATCGCCGTACAGGTTAGGTATTCCGAAACTACCGTGCGAGTTCTTTCACTCCTCCGAGGGTGAAGGGGTAACGGGCCACGCAGTCATGATCGACTTATTATTGGACTTATCATCATCATCATCATCACCTGATAATGATAAGTCCAAACGGTTCGTCAATACACATTGAGATTAAATAATTGTGGAAATAGTGTATGAAGTTTATTTATTTACTCAAGTGTTATTACTAGGGTGTAGGTAAAGTTCGTAGCCTAACCTACATGGAGCTATGACATCTTTTCAAATCTACCGTCATTTGTTAGTATGTGTCATATTGATTTATTGTGCGCAGTTTCATACTGCGCAATAAAAAAATTCTGTGATTATTTGTTTAAACCAATCTGACGCAATTTTCAATAATGGAGAAAATTGAACACCGTGCAGTCATTAAGTACCTCAATAAAAAAGGCCTATCACCAAAAGACATCCATCAAGATATGGTGAGCACTTTGGGGGAGTCTGCTCCATCGTATTACAGTGTCAAGAAGTGGCTAGCAGAGTTTAAGCGCGGTCGTGAGAGCATTAAAAATGATCCTGGGAGTGGAAGGCCTACATCCTCTACCACGAAAGAGAACATCGATAAAATTTGTGATCTCGTACTGGGTGACCGACGTTTGACCATTGGTAAGATAGCTGAGATAACAAACATTAGTTATGGCCGGGTGTAACACATAATAACGGAAGAGTTGGGGTTCCATAAGGTTTCTGCTCGCTGGGTCCCGAGGTTGCTTTCAGCTGAACAAAAACGAGTTCGATACACAATTTCGCGAGAGCGTTTGGAACTTTATGAGACTGATCCCGAGGACTTTTTGTATAGATTTGTTACCATGGATGAAAGTTGGGTTCACCATGATACTCCTGAATCAAAGCAACAATCCAAACAGTGGAAAAGATCAGACTCTCCTACAGCGGAAAAGGCTAAGGTCGTTTTGTCGACTAACAAGGTCATGGCTTCTGTTTTTTGGGATGCGAAGGGCATTATTTTTGTAGATTATTTACCGAAAGGTCAAACTATAAATTCTAGTTATCATTGTAACCTTTTACGAAGACTCCGGGAAGGAATAAAAGAAAAAAGGCCGGAAATGTTGCGTAAGAAAGTTTTGTTTCATCAAGACAATGCACATGTTCACACTACGGTTGAAACAATGTCTGTAATCCATGATTGTGGCTACGAATTGCTGCCCCACCCACCTTATTCGCCGGATTTAGCCCCCTCGGATTATCATTTATTTTCAAATTAAAAAAAAAACATTTGGGTGGCTCGAAATTTTCGACCAAAGATGAGGTGATAGTCGCAGTAAACGATTATTTCGGAATTCCGGAATCTTTTTTTTTTCGAGGGGATAAACAACTTGCAGGTCAGGTAGAAGAAGTGTGTTGAACTAGATGGAGACTATGTCGAAAAATAAAAATAAATTTAGATCCACTTTTCTTTCATTTTCTTGGTCGGGCTTAGAACTTTTAGATCCACCTTCGTAATTTGTGCATCGAAGACTCAACTTGGCACAGTTCCTGCGTTAATGAATCAGAGAACGTTTGTATCTAGTCGAGATCACATCCAAAGAGAGAAATAACAACAAAAAAATGTAATTTATTTCGAATAAATGACGCTCTTTTATAATTATAATTGTTCTTTTTGTTTTTAGTTTTTTTTCAAACAACTCCAACAATAAAAAGCAGTATATATAT
>JAFELO010000362.1:474502-519850 GCA_017140195.1 Eumaeus atala | reverse complement strand
TATATATATACTGCGGCTATATCTCTAATTTTTAATCTGCGGTCTCCCATAATTAATCGTCGTCGAAGGCCTGAATCTTTCACACTCTCTCTACCACGCTTGAATTCTGCTATCCATTTTTTGACGGATCAATAAGACAATTTTTTTATATCTCAATTTGGTGGATGGTTCTCCTTATATATGTGCTGCATGGGGTCACAGGAGCTGTGGATAAGGTTCCAGAGGGCGTCACTGTCCGCTTGCATTTCAAATGGGTTCAGCATTTTACGTGCCTCATTATTAATATATCCTTTTGCAACATTAGGCGGTGCACTGAAGTCAAACATAACTCCAGTCAATTTCTTTGCCAATTGGTATGTTTCGTTAGCATTATCTAGAATATTTCTTTCACTATCTGCTGTTGTCAAATGATTCTCAAAAGCAGGGCACACTCTGTCCAGTCCTTTGCCTCTTCTGGATAGCTCTGCTAACTTCTGAGTTAGTTGTGCCTTATTATTTACTCTCCATCTCCGTCCTCTTCTTACAAGCTTTTAGCTGTTGCTGTTGTCGGGTGATTTTTTTCAATAAACTTTGTATAGGATGCATCGTTTCATTCTAAGGCATGTAAATATCAAAGTTTCTTTTTAAAGTCCAATGCAACATCAATAGACATTGCGGAATTATTAAATTTTAAAATCACTACCTTCTACGTATCTAGTTTGAAAACCGTTGAACGATTCTAGGTTCAAAATATTTACATCAATTCAACTAAAAACAGTATCTTTAAAGTTGATGAGTTATAGCCCCTTTTTAAGGACGTACTTAATGACGGCATGCTGCTCCATTCGCAGAAATTATGCCCGATAGCTTTGTTAAAAAAAATATAAAATCACAACTAATTGTCGCACTCGCTTCGAGCTCCACACAATTAACTAGTCTGAGCTGAAGTAAATAATGTGGGTTGGTTTGATTTTTAAAATTGAATGAATCTGTGTTAGGCCGAGTACTCTTCAATCCACCTGGCAGTATTCTGTTGGAGTAGCGGAGTTGATAATACGCGAATTACGCAGGTGGTTATTTTTCATCCACTTCACAGCGATTATACTTTACGAATTCGAAACATTTAGTAACAGGTGTCATCATCACGATGTACAAGCGAATTTGACCAACACTACCGCTATCTCACCCGCATATGATATCGCTATCAAATGTCAGCTATACTGTTGCGTTTCGAGCAGTTTGTGGGATGATCTGTGAACGCATGCCCGGATGGAATAAAAGTGACGCGCTTCCGTCTCCCGTTGGCAGGCTCCGCCCATTTGGAACATATTGGGAACGTCACTATGACGTCATAATTTTTCACGCTTGCAGCTAGCATTATCGTTTAATAAGAAAATAATCCATACAAAATGAAAAATGTGTTCTAAAGTATATATGCAAAGTATGCAAATGATAATTATGAATTGATAGAAGATAAATCACAATCTTATTTTCAATAGGAAATCGATAAGATAAAAATGTATTATTTATGACAATTTCATATCGCAAAACAAAATTAAACACAGTATTAACAGATTCTATGAAACCTATATATTAATCAGAAGTATTTTTTCATTTAAAATGAATTGGATCTATATCTTTACTTTGCCGTATTCACGCGAAGCTTATAATTTTGAAGCGCGTCAAAGGCTTACATTACTAATTAAATTGCGACTAATAAGCTCGCTGAAGCAGTATCGGGCTGGTCACACACTCTGAAGAATCTGCCACTGCAGATGGGCCAGTATGGTAAAGGAGTGAAGGCCCCGTTCAGGAAAACGAAGTGCTGGTCGACCGTTCACCAGGTGGAAAGACGATCTCCGTGCAGTAGCCGGAGGTTGGATACGGGTAGCTGGGGATCGGTCGTCGAAAGTTCATTGAAAGATACCTACGTCCAGCAGTGATGATGAATGACGAAAGTTTGCAAAAACTGTCTGTCTGTATATGATCAATTTTTTTCAAAATCCACTGAACGATTTTCATTGTTTCCCAGTGGATAGAATGATTCCTTTTTTATTTTATTTATTTTGGGAGATTTTAGACTATCATTCGTCCAGCTAGTCTCGTCGCCAGATGACCACTCGTAGCAACCCGATTGAAGCTGTATTGGGCTTCTCTTCGCTTCCACAACATGTGTTTAGGTTCGGAAAAAAAATGTAATTTGTCCCCAGAGCTCCCAATTCGAAACCGGAGCGGATCGCTGTTTAAGAAACCAATTTAATCGGTTTACGGATGATGTAATATTACATGAACGGTTGTCTAACTGGTCTGTGAACGGATCGCCCTATGGAGTAAAAGAGACGACTTGTTTCGCTCTCTCACTCGCAGGTGTTCAATATCTGTTAAGATACTTTAACAGTCTGTCTTGTGATGACAGCTTTCAAAGCTGATGCCTGTAGACACATAATATACAGTACGGCCCCAAAGGCCATGAGGTAAGGACCTTAGGTGTGTACGTCTGTGATAGGTTGCCACTATACACGTAATATTCATCACCTAGACCCCATTATTTAGGATGGTCACACAGCCCTCCATATATCATCCTGACGTAACACAGCAACACACATTAGTATATAACAGTAGGCTCCGCTCAATAGGAACATTACTATGACGTCATGCCTTTTCGTGCATTAAAACCTTCTTTTTTTTTTTTGTTGACGCGGGGAAACGCATTTACGCGCCTTCACTGGCCCTGGGTGGGGTCCAGTGGTGTGTGGGGCTCACGGCACATTATATAGTGCCGAATACCCACAAAAACCACCGCGATTGCCACCAGTGCCGTCTTTGATGAGGTGCCCCGGAACAACAAATCATCAGGGCACCTCGACGGCAAGTCAGCCCCCGAAGAGACCGACGCCACCTCCACAGATGGAGTTGTTCCGCACCACAGGACAACCCCACCGACTTTGGGACAGTGCAATGGAGTGAGGTTCCCATTCTCGCCCCTTGCCCCGTGCGCAAATGCGCCGCCACTTCTTGCTCTTTTGTCCCCTCTTCTTATAAGAGGGGTACAAAGAGCGGCACCTCCTCCTGCTCTTAAGTGCCCTCCTCTTATAGGAGGGGTACTAAGAGCCGCCACCTCCTCGGTTCAATTGGCTTCGCCCAAGGTGTCTCGGATAGCCCCAGGCTACTGAGCCCCACCGCCACGACAAGGCTTGAACCATGGTGGGGCGTGCATTAAAACCTAACCTAACGTAACCTAGACCCCATCATTTAGGATGGTCACACAGCCCTCCATATGTCATCCTGACGTAACACAGCAACACACGTTAGTATATAACAACAGGCTCCGCTCAATAGGAACATTACTATGACGTCATGCCTTTTGGTGCATCAAAAAATATAAAATCAGAGCAATAAAATTAGGAATTATAGAATTCATAAAAATTTCAAACGAAAATTGGCTTGAACAAAATTGATTAAATAGAGAGATATTTAAGAGATATGGACCTTTTAGTAAGGGGGGCAAGATAACTGTCAAAGCCTTTTAATTTGAGTAGTGTGTTGACCTCCCTTCCTCCTTCCCTACAATCGAACTGCTCGAAGCGCGACAGGCGTGCGTAGCTGTCACTTTTCGGCGGTGTCATATAAACGACAGGTCCTCGATCGTACCGGCCCAATTCCGCTGCAATGCAGCATGGCACTTCCTCTTACTAAACTTAGCGGAACTCATCGACGTAGAATTAGTATAAGACTAGAATGTCAATTAGTTATTGAGGTAGCGAAAGTCGTCCTTAGGATAGAAATACCTCGATACACAAAAAAAAAAGAAAAAAATGGAGATCCTAATATCATGGGTGGTCTCGATCTTTATACACCTAATTGCGACTCCGAACCGTGGTCTATTTGTGCAACTAATCGAAAGAACGAGACGTTTGAGACGTGCTGTTGGAGGAGAATGTAACGCCCCCACCCGTTCAAGCCTTGTCCACCCAGGCGAAGCCAATTGAACCAAGGGGGATCTTTGCACCTCTCTTATATGATGAGGGAGCTTAAAACAAATATTTATTATAAATGAGTATTATAAAGCGTAGCACAAAAAAAACTACCTTCACGCCTGTTACCCCTGTGCTAATACATCCACAACTCGTAAGTCGAGTAGATATATTAGAACACCCACGATTAGCCAAGGTACTGAAGCCCACCCCACCATGGTTCGAGCCTTGTCGTGGCGGTGGGACTTAGTAGCCTGGGGTGAACCCTGGCGAAGCCAATCGGACCGAGGGGGATCTTTGCACCCCTTATATAAGGAGAGGGGGCTTAAAGATCAGGAGGAAGAATCTATCTCGGTATCCCTCTTATAAGAAGAGGGGACCTAAGAGCAACAGGAGGTGGCGCTTTTGCGCACGGGGCGATGGGCGAGGAACCTCACCCCATTGCATTGTCCCAAAGTCGGTGGGGTTGTCCTGTAGTGCTGGGCAACCCCATCTGTGGAGGTGGAGTTGGTCCCTGTCCCTTAGGGGGCTGACTAGCCGTCGAGGTGCCCTGATGATTGTTGTTCCGGGGCACCTCACCAGGGACGGCACTGATGGCACTCGCGGTGGTTTTTGGGGGTATTTTGCAACTAGCACAAATAGACCACGATTCGGAGTCGCAATTAGGTGTATAAAGATCGAGACCACCCATGATATTAGGATCTCCATTTTTTTCTTTTTTTTTTGTGTATCGAGGTATTTCTATCCTAAGGACGACTTTCGCTACCTCAATAACTAATTGACATTCTAGTCTTATACTAATTCTACGTCGATGAGTTCCGCTAAGTTTAGTAAGAGGAAGTGCCATGCTGCATTGCAGCGGAATTGGGCCGGTACGATCGAGGACCTGTCGTTTATATGACACCGCCGAAAAGTGACAGCTACGCACGCCTGTCGCGCTTCGATTGTAGGGAAGGAGGAAGGGAGGTCAACACACTACTCAAATTAAAAGGCTTCGACAGTTATCTTGCCCCCCTTTCTAAAAAGTCCATATCTCTTAAATATCTCTCTATTTAATCAATTTTTCCCGCGTCAACAAAAAAAAAGGAGAATGTAACGCAAACCTATAGGTACACACATATCAAACTATTGTCTCTTTGTTGTAGGTATTTCGGTCTATAGTGATTGGTTAACTTAACGCTTTTATTTACAGAAAATAACTGTTAAAAGAAAAACTACAGCTACTTTTCTAAGAGTAGTTAGTACTCAGTTACATAGGTACATCTATCTATTATTGTTTATTCAAATATGTTTTTTCTTTCTTTGTTTCTATTGCACCAAACATACATTAGCAATGGTTGGTCCAAGAAATTTATGAGAAATATTAGTACTTCATATTTCTCATAAATTTCCTATTGGTCCATTACTATAACTTATAGGAACAATTTTTATTAATCGAGAGCAAAGGCCTTTTAATATGTAAGAGTTTGTATTCTTTCATTTAAAAACTACTAAGCGGACTTAAATGCATCTTTCTAACTACTTAACACAAAAATACTAACGGATTGTGATGATATTTGATACTTCACCCTAAAAAAAATACTGGGTAAATTTGGGATAGATTATAGACGAAGAAAGCCGTAGGTAGGGTGTTGTCGGAGAGAATAAATTGGAGTTCCTTCCAAGATACACCGATTTAAATTTAGCATATTATTGTCTTTTTACAACATGCAGTGCAACTACTGAAACTTGTAAGAGTGGAACATGCCTACGGTATTGTTAACATTATCGTTGAAAGAAATAAAATTACTCTTATTTTGTATTATTCTAAAACTACATGGATGGAGAGGCCTGCTCAGAAGACGAGTCAGAAGATGTGACAAAATGTAGCTGTCGAAATTGGAAAACCGAGTAGGCGTCGCATTTGATAAATTGAAACCATAGTTTAAAAAAATCCCGCACACATAATAACCACTATCTTAAAGTGACGCACATTCCTTTCAAGAAGTTTTGTGTGATATTGAATAAATCGTTATGGAAGATGGGATGAAGAACACCGAACACCGAATGTGTGGACGGTCCTATTACTTTTATGCATAATATACTAACATATATTTTAAGGGGCATGTGAAACATTAATTTTTTTCACACAAAATACTAAATGCAATGCATGTGTAAAATGTAGCACAGTTTTGTGTTCAGTCTGTATTTTAATGCAGTCACATAAAGAAATACTTTTTAATTTTTATCCCGAAAATAATAAATTTTACGACGGTAAAACTGCGGAGCACGGTAGCTAGTGAGCTATAAATTTATGTTATTGTAAATTATTTCACAAATAGAATAAACAGTTGTAGGTACTAAGCATTAGCAAAAGGTTTTAAATATGAACACAGTTAAAATTATAATTATTTAAAATTTATTTAATTCGACAATTACACACAAATATCAAAGTATGCAAAGACCTACCTCGTTATATTTATAAAAAAAAATCACACCATTTCACTTTATATTTGTTTTTCACTAGAACAAAAAAGAACACAACGCAATTTCAATTACAGTATGTCTGCCGTAAACAAATGAAAGTTCAGTAATGATATTCAATGTTAAAGTCCTTATATCTTGCTAACGTCATAAGAACTAATGTCGCCGATTAAATTATTGATAATGTATCATTAATTGCTCATTGCGACCGTGATTTCACTCAGTTCTAAGGAAGCGACAGTTGTGTGTTATCTTTCACATAGTTCCTAAATTCAGGCTTACCAACATCTATAAATATTTTGATCCGCCTTAAAATTAAACGGGGGTTTCCCATTATTCAGACAAATCAGACAACTAGGTTCTCTAATCTCTAGTTTACCTGTCCACAACATTCAAGTATAACATGTGTTATGAAACTAGTCATATGATGATACAAGATAAATATTGAAATATAAATGCCAAGACTGTTACATCTAGTCAAATAAGTACCTGCTAAACTTGAAGTTACAATCTTAATACATATCCACTAATATTGCAAATGAGAAAGTATTCATGAACACTTTGTTGCCATTTCATGCAAAAAGTTATCAAGGCAATTTGTTGAAATTTGTCCGGTATAGATTACAATCTTGGATGACGTAAAAACTAGTTTTCATTCCGAAAAAATGTTTCAGGAACAAATTTTTATGGATCATCATTTATTTTGATTACTTTAAGGATCATCATCACCATTATCAGCCCTTGTCGGTCCACTGCTGAACTCTCTCAATGAACGCCAAGACGACCGATCTCCTGCTACTCGCATCCACCCCGGACCGGCTACTGCACGGAGATCGTCTTCCCTAGTGAACGATCGACCAACACTTCTTTTTCCTAAACGCGGCCTCCACTCCAGAACCTTACTGGCCCATCTGCCACCTGTACATCTGCGTGTATGACCAGCCCATTGCCACTTCAGCGAGCTTATTTCTCTGCCTTATGACTTCTCCACGAACTCTGTCGGACAGAGAAACACCCAACATAGCACGTTCAATAGCCCGTGATGGATGAGCTATGGCAAACTTACGGACCAGTCCTAAATTAAGAGGCCATGTTTCGGCCCCGTAGGTAGTCACGGGGAGAACGCACTGGTTGAAGACATTTGTTTGTCTTCAAGCTCTGCGGCATAGGCGATGTGAGAATGTGACGATGCGTCTGGAATGCTGCCCAACCCAACTGAATCCTTCTATCGGCTTCCTTCTCCTAATTGCAATAGTTGCCCGAGTCAGACGTATTCGTCTATGACTCCGAAAATAGCACCGTCGACGTTGACTGGCCGAGGGAGAACGTGTTCGTTGAACATGACCTTTGACTTGTCCAAGTTCACCCTTAGGCCAATACGTCGGGAGGATTTATTTAGGCTGTGCAACATTTTATGCAAGCTCTCCAACGATTCGGGCAACACAACGTTATCGTTGGCGAAACGAAGATGTTAGAGGTACTCGCCGTTAATATTTATGCCGCATTATGCCCAATTTAAAGTCTTAAAGACGTCCTCCAAAGCATTATTGAACAGCTTTGGGGAAATGTCGCACTCATCGATGCAATTGAATTGGCTTTGTTTGACCTCCCGTAATCAGAACGGACATAAATGCAGCGTCATACAATGCTCTCAGTACTTCGACGTAACGCCAATCGACCTGACATCGCTGTAAAACTTCCAGAACAGCCCAGATTTCGACAGAGTCAAACTTTTTCACAGTCCACAAATTCTGTGTGGGGGCGGCCTAAGAATACCACCAACCTCAATCCAAGCCCAGGGTGACGTAAGTCGTCAAAGAGCAATAGCCTCTTAGGATCCAAACAACCAGGTCGCGGAAACCTGGTTTTTGGTGTCCCATCTGCTTCATAGTGACAGTGAAGTTGAAGGGAGCACCGGACAGCGGTCGCGCCGAGTGATGGCGGTACCATCAATCGGATCGGCGATAGGCAGCAGTGGCGCAGGATCGAAACCTAATCTGCGATTGCCAATCCGCCTGCTCAGCATGGCAATTACGAGCACTTACTTTTAAGGATCAACAAATATCAATTACTATCCCAAGGGGGATTACTGTAACCCTTGGGATAGTAATTGCAGATCAATTACTATTGATAAATAATTAAATAATGAATACATTACATTGCTTTATCGTGGTTACATCTCACCACTTAGGTATCTAGACAGGGCCAGAGTTGGTTCGGTGGTAGATTTCATTGATGACGTTCAAAAAATCTTTTTCATAATTCAATAATTCAATTTTGTATTAACAAAATCATTTCATTTCAGTATCAAGGGCGTAGCTATCGCCGTCAACGTTACGGCCGTGTACGGTTAAAATTAGTACAGCAGCACCAGAAAATAACGTCAAACAAATAATACGAAACCAGATAAAGGCGAGCTCCGCCACTGTCTAGTACCTACCGTTCCTATCGCCGTACACATCGACCATTAGTGTCGTGAGAATAATTATATTTTAAAAGAAGTCAACTAAAACGACAATTTCACCTTAAAACAAGAATAATATGTGCCTTATGTAAAAGTCGTGTATACAATAAATCAGGCTTGATATGCATCAATATGATTGTTCTATTCTATAATGTTCTATTCTATAATGATGTCAAATAGTTCCAAGAATACAATTGGTTCCTAGAACACAATTTCCTTGCCATTTTACATTACACATAGTTTCAAAGCGCACGTATTCATTATGACACTGCAGTATTTGATTCGGTAAGCCTTCAAGAGAGTAAACGTGTTAATGAATGGCCCTAGGGGCCCACTCAACAGAGAACAGTGCAAGAGGAGTACATTATTCGTTGATTCACTGTTGCGAGACAGACGTCCCCTTCCCATGAATTGTGCAAGGGCCCCGAACCATGTTGTTAAGCTACTGATTGATGAATTAACTGTAAGGTATGACTATAAATCCTCATGTGTAGGTTACGAACTACTGATCCTTTAATCTCATTAAAAAATAATCAAAACTAACGGGTAGGCGGTAACGCCGTGCCAGTGGCACAATAAAACCAAAGCTGGCAAGATCGGAAATTGCCACACCTCCGACCGGTACAATACAGTGGATCCTACGATTCGTTGGTAGAGTGGAGACAGACTTGCAATGGCCCCCATGCGCTATGTATAGTAAAGCCACATAAAAGTACATTTGATGTAAGTCAAAGTTTACAGCCAAAGGTAAATTAAAATAGTGGAGCCGAGTCTAATTCGTATTTCGTTAATATTCCTTTTCATTCCCTGAAATAGTACTTATCTTTGTACTCATAATATAAGTGCTGTAAAATATGAGTATTGCTTTATTATAAAGGATAACGTCGCAAAGAAATATGCACGGCTGATAAGATTACAGTACTGCATATGATTACACTGTAATGTTGTGGCAACACTGGATATTAACTTTTTAATTCTATAATGTATCAAATATTAATTTTAAAAATATAGGAGCATTCTATTATCGCCTTGTTTATTTGTTCATAAAAATCATTTCCGTTCGATATTAAATACCATCTTTCATAGTGCCAACTATGTAACACTGATTATGTCGCTATCATATTATTATGGGTAACCTAAAACTATCACAAATTACTTGTCAGACTCACTGTTAGAACTTTTTAAGTTTGAATAACTTTGGCTTTTACTAAAGTCCATAACGTCATCCATTTTGCTGAAATTACCCATTGCCACTTGAGCGATCGTATCCACAATACTCGCTGCGCTGGAGTAGGACATCGTGGAAGATGGCATAGATTGCAGAGGCAATATCTCATCATCCGGGCGCTTCCGAGGCTGACTAAAATCGGCCGGGTAGTCAGAAATCGACGTAGTTTTCTTTGTCAGTTCCAACATTTGATTTAGAAAGGAATCGCTGCCAACTCTTGGAATATTGTAGTCATCTGTCTTGGATATTTCCGATTTAGACGACGCACTTGCCTCAGAGTGTTTCAATAAATCCAACGCACTATCCTTTCCTTTATTCACGCTTCCGAAGTCTGGTGGTAGGTAATCTTTGCTGCTTTTACTTAAATCGTGAGACTTGATGGACAAGTTTTGATCAAAGTTGAGTTTAGCAGGAATAGAGCTGTTGCTAGAAAGTGGTTTCATCAGAGACTCTTGCATTTTCAGCAATGAAGGCGACAAAAACATGTTATTAGCTGCCAAAGTGGACTTAGACATTGGATCCGGTATGCCGAGAATACCCGCACTGGAATATTTGCTAGCCGAGAGTAATGCGTTGGCGATGTCTGCAGAACTCATCATGAGGTTGGACGCAATGTTGGCAGGAATCGGCGCCGTTGTGGTCGTGTTACTACTCGAAGTGCTTGTTGATGTCTTTTCATAATTAATATTGTTCGACAGATTCTGTAAGGACGCTGCATACGACGGAAGATCGGGAAGTTTGCTAGACGACAAACCTAAATTCGAAGTTAAACCTGGTGTTAGACCAGTGAGCATACTGTTAGCAGCCGCGAGACTCTCCAAGCTGCTCGACCCCAGAGCCATACTACCTGTTCCCAAACCTAAAGCCATGCTCGTTAACATATCCAGCCCAGAGGGATAAGCCGAGCTTAATGATTGACTACTAGATTTCGATGATTTAGCAGCCGGGATGTTGAGAGGTGGCGATTCGTATTTATGCGGCGAGACTGATCCGATGGTGGAGGATACATTGATCGGTGGAACGCCAGCAGGTCTGCTGACCATTTGCTGCAATGTACTAACTGAAGGGAAATTAGGAATCGATGTGGAGGGGTTGGATTTTGAAGTCGGGATGGGCTGAGGCACAGCTAATAAAGCATCTAAGTCCATTTTATCGTCTTGATCTGAGGAACATCCCAGTTCATCTCGAATAAAATGCCATAACAAACCATCGCTTTGTTCCCGGGGAAATTTCGGTTGCAGCGTACATTTGAGTTTGTCCAAATACGTTATGTCCGGTTTGTAGTTGTCTTTGAAATTTACTAAATTCTCATCAGCATAAGATAGATAATATTTGATACTCTTCTTTATCTGGTCCATGGCATGTTTAGATAAATGACTATCTGGTAGTAAATTATACTGGAGCAAAAGTGGCCTAGGATATTCGGTTGGCCTCTGTTCCGAAGGTGGTGCCACCCAGAAAAACGTTAGAGACGATTCCAGAACTGGACTTTCAGGATTGTATGGTGCTAAAAAAAGAAGTAGACGTTATTTCTCAACTTTCGTTAATTCTTTTGTGGAAGTTTCTCCTAAATAATAAAATTGTTAGCAAATTCAAATGAACAAAATTTTGTTGCTAAAAAAAAGAAATATATGTAATTTATCAACTTTCGTTAAAGGGCAACTTTTTGTGGAAATTTCTCCCAAATATTAAAATTGTCAACGCATTCAAATTAAATAAAATGTTATGACTGTTTGAATATTGTGTCTATAGTGTACTTTCGGAGGGCCCTCTGTACATCAGTGGCCTTCGTCCCGCTGATGATGATGATTAACCTAGTAATGTTATAGGAAGAACCAGACCCACTGACTTCAAATGTTATAGGAAGAACCAGACCCACTGACTTCAAATGTAATAGCATCTGTTATCCCATTTTATAATCCAATCGGAAATTATGAATGTGATCGTTTCTGTATTATTGTATACCTAATTATTAATTGTTGCTCTGATAAAAAGTAATGCTCTTGTTGCATTGCAGCCGAAAAGTGCCGGAAAGACAGGGGAGGTATCTTTTGCACACACCCCATCGCAAAGTGAACGAGTTTCCTATCTCCCGCTGGAGGATGACCTGGCACAGGAAAGCAGCACATTTACACAACCTCTATGTAGAAGTTTATGGGCTGTATTCGATAGTCACCGGGCAGCTCCAACTGCTTGTTTAATCCCTAATACAATATTAATATACTTACAGCATATAACTCCGATGCATGGGGTGTAGGATATTTCAGAAGGTCCTCTCATTTTTATTTGATATTCTAACTGAATGTCACAGTCTCTCAAGCTTGGCATGGCTGGATTGGTTGGGTGTGAGTGGTAGGATCCCAAAAGTGTTAGACCAAGCCTTTCAATTTCCATTTGTATCTGCAGTTCGACTAGGACCCTCGGTCGATGATCACTTTTACTTATCAAACATGGAAATGTGTGGGTTATCGTAACGTCTACAACAAATTAATTATTACGTTTTATTATATTGTGTTTTGCCTATTACACTATATAAATCGAGGTTTGTAATATTTTTTGACCAATTTTGAATCCGGTATCCTGGACTATGACAAAGAAATTCCTTGATAAAACAATTTATAAATAACTTTTATTATGGTTCTGTAGATTGATTTATACGCGGGATAGAAACATTCCTGGCTAAAAATACCATGGATTAACATAAAACCACTGAGACTACAAATTATAATGTAGAATGTAACTCACTATGATTATTTAAATCCCATGCTCCCGCAATGTATCCATATACTTCTTCTTTTTTAAGGTGACAGTGAATATCTAGTACAAGACTAGCATTGGATGTTATTGATATAAGAAAGGGTTGAACTTTTCCCACTGATGAAAATGAAACAGCTTCGATGAGCATGTTGGCATCACTGAAAACAAACCGTTGTTAAGATGTTTCCGCCTCTGTGGTGTTACGGCGCGGGTGTCGCCCGTTAAGAACGTTAGCCGCATGGTGTCCTGGGTTTGATTCACAGGTCGGGCAACTGTTATTAAAATATTTCTCAGATTATTCTGAGCACGCATTACATTGTCCGGGTTCGGAATGTGCCCGAAATGGCCATAGGCTTGCCACCTATGATATCATGGGCGTCAGTACCTTGGCAAATTGTGGGTGTTCTAATATATACTAATATCCACTGGGCTTATGAGTTGTGGATGGACTAGCACACCTCTGCCTACCTCTTGAGGGATAGCAGGCGTGTAGGTACTTTACTTTTACTTTTTGTTAAAATGTAGGATCAATTTTTTTCCATTTCTTTGCTCGACATGTGGGAGTGACACCGGGTACTTTGAGGACACTGAGTACCCTAAAATCATCATTGTTTTATTCATTACATGTGCATAGGTTTACTTTTATAATATTTGACTATAAGATTGAACAATGTGTTAATGAAAATTAATGCCTGACATTTTAATCAACTATATACTTACTGTTGCATCATTCTATTTGGTACTGTGTTATGTTTCATAACAACTCGCTGTGGAGGAGGTTCCGGTCGACTTTCAACTTCGGCTTCCACTTCATCTAAAAATAGTAATATCCATTTATCTACTTTCCCCAGCTTACGATCAGTTAAAATTTTATGAAAAATTGAATAATTGCCAAGCTGTAACCAAAAGTTTTATGGTTTGAGTCAGACAAACATGGAACACTCTAATTTGACAGAAGTTTTGGTACACTTTGAATTGATTAGAGACCACATTTTACTTATACAGGTCCCAAATTTTTTAAAAGTTGTCACCCGCAGACAAATGGGAATATACTCAAAAGACAGTTCCATTACTAGTTGCTCAGTCCAATTTCTGCAACTTGACACTTGTTGCACCTGATTTCAGTGTGTCATGCAGATTAGCACTTTCACTAACATAAAATCTATCTCAACAGAACTGTTCATTTTTGCGAGATAAAATGCTATTGTTGTGTTATAACAAATGGTAGTCCATACCTATGCCAAATTCATCCAATTCTGTTCAGTATTTTTTGTGTTAAAGAATAACAAACATTCTTGAATCAATAACATTAATAGGGTAGTATAGTAGGATAAATACCATCAGTATGAGCATTCTCTCTCTGTAACTGTTTTTTCCTTAGATATGTCGCCTTAATTGTATCCAACTTCTTGCCCCTATATTTTACAGAAGCCCATCCGCAGCCAGACCTCTTATCAGGATTGATAATTCGTTTACAATGAATTGCCCAAGCTGATGGTGAACAGAAAATAGTTTCAGTTTCATGAGATTTTATTTTACCATCTGGTTGTAGATCACCAACAAACTTCTGCCCCTGGAAATCATATATTTAAATCAAATATATTTAATGGCCACATGAACAGATATGACTTAAATGCATTAATGCTTCTTTATCCCATAATGTTCTACATGTGAACATCAATGAGGGATGGTTACACTAGATAGTTTCCTTCAGTAAATCTATGGATGGACTATAGTCAAAAATCATTGAATTTGTTGGATTATAGGAGACTGTCAAGGACCCACTATACTTTCTGATTTGTCAAGTAGTATAACAGTATCCTATAATTCAACAGATTATAAATCAGAAATTTAGATTAACCATTACAAACCACAATGCAATCATAGACATACATTGTGCAGCACAATATGTGACAATATGTGTAGGAGCCTTCACACAGTGCTCCAGATAAGATATGGTACATATTACCTCAACACCACTCTTTAACATATGTTTATTCAGCACTACCAAAATCTTTATTAAAAAATATTTTCCTAACATACCAAGTACTCAATAGTCATAGCAGCAATTCCAGGCTCTAGCATTTTATCATCCAAGAGCATTTGTAAGGTAACTCCTCTTCCAGGTAATGATTTGCCTCCAGGTTGTGCTTCACACTCCTAAACATTATATAATGATTTTTACAATAAATATATTTAACTACCAAAAAAAGCTATACATAAAGATAAAAACTGAAAGTACACCATGCAAACTTTATGAAACTATCCTTAGGTTTTTTAGAACATAGATGGTGACCTCAGTATTTGAGAAACATCTCTAGACCAAGAATGCTATAGATAGAAAAAGGAGACTCATACACGAAGTCCTTCTATGGATCTCTAATACACATGCCACAGACTGCTAGGGGTATGTTGACCTCGCTTTAAAAAACCCTGCAGAGGAAGAATAAAGCGAATAAATGAGATAAGTCTCAGGAATTTTATTGTAAGGTCCATTCTTAAAATCAGTTATGATCAGTCTCTTTCTTCTAGTAATCGTCACTAGCAGCAGCAGCCAGAACACTTCCGCTGCTGGACATATGTAGAAACATGTATCCAGAGTGCCACAGATCAAATTCACAAGAGCATACATCCAGAGGCGCTAGTCGTATCCAGCGAGCAGACAGAAACTAATCTGCCTATCACCAATATACTAGTAAATACTAAAACAAAATAAATTTTATATTATAATAAATATTTAAGTACCTCATCTGTGAATTCATCTCCGCTTGCAATTTCTTCTTTCAATTCATATTGAGATTCTTTCTGAGATTCCATGGTATTGTTTTTATTTTCATCTTTTAATGGGATAGAGGTGTCAATGGCTTGAGGCGGAGAAGCATTATTATTAGCAGTATTTCCAGACATTAATGCAGCCGCTAAATGGGACGTTTGATAATCCATATTTAAACAAAACCGTTACTACCTTTTGTCGAAGAGAAAACGTTTGAAATACATGCGAATAAAACAAGTGGTACGAAGTACGCTAGACGCAAGTTAATTTTTTACAGATTGATCGCGCTAGTTATGAGACAATCATAATGGTACCAACTACGAAATACTCAATTTAACATTAAGTAGTCCCCAGATTAACTAAGTTATATGAAGAAATTTTGAACTTTCATTCATAATCAAAAATCTGGACTAATGGATGTATTATATTATTTGTTGGAAACCGCAACAAGATTGTTTACGATTGCAACACAAATCAAAATGAAACTTGTAAATTTTTTTCTTCTCGTTGTACAAAAATTGGGCTATGATCATCATTGCGAAGTTTTGTCTCGTTTTTTTAATATAGAATACGTGGCAAACGAGCAGGTGGTAGGTAACTACCGCCACCCATAGACATCCGCATGATTCGGGACCAAGCAGGCCAGTGCCGTCCTTTAAGATGGGAGTAAGCTCTTGTCCTGAAAAACCCCATATCGTATCGTAATTAGTGTATTTTCTAAAACAAAACGGTAAAGCGCTGAAAATCGATTCAATAAATAATCACTTCGCATGTAATCGCATTAAAAAAATACGTCTCAATTACCTCAGACATATTGAGACCTGAAAATTTCTGAGTACTATTTGAGAATTTCTGAGTCCGAAATAAACTACCATGCAATTTTTTTTTAAGTATTGGCTGTTTAGTATGTACTAAATTCTTTACTTCTAAATGTCTATATTCTTTACTTTATTCGAATAAAGCTACTCGAAAAAAGATTTTGAGACGTACTTAAAATTTATACAACCTTACATTGATATGTCCCTTTTATATTTTTATACAATTTTAATATTTATTGAAGTTTACCTAATATTGTAAAATATTAAAAGATTATTTAAAAACATTTTTTAACTTGTGTCATATGTTATCACTACCATGTATTCCGTTTAGCTTCCTTGCTTTTGCCGCCATAATATGATGTTTAGAATAAAAGTATATAGGAGACAACTTGACGGCTGGAAACTGTACGTTTAGAATACGAAGCTTATATAATTGCACACCTCTGGAATTGTTATTAACAAAGTTTAAAACTTCGCATTTGGGAATAGAAATGTACCTTGGGAAATATTATATCTTTTATATTTCAGGGAAGTTTATATCTGATACTAGAGCGTGCAATTATTTTAGGCTTCAAATTAAAGCCTGCGCTCAAGAACGAAAAATTTAAAAGGTTAAACCATATGTTTTAGTTACGTGAAACAATACTTGTGCGGCAAGGACGGGATCGGTTTTTGCCAAGTCTAGAATAGTAAGAGTGAGAAGATCTGACGTTTGTAATTGTCAAAATAATAAAATGAGTGCTGCCAGCTTAGTTGATTTTCCACTATAACTGGTGAATTAACTTTCCCTAAATTGCGTTTTTGTTAGTGGTTAGTGAACATTCTAGAGGTTTAGTGTAATTCAGTCTTAATTACTAGAAATGTTTCATGACTGAACTGGTTATTAAAAATCAAACATAATATATGGTAGTACTTTATTTTTCTGAGTTTCAGTCTACGCAGGAACATTAATCTTTTATGACCAATTCTTTATATGCCATGCTATTGTTATGCCATACAATATTTTTCGATGAACTCGGCATTAAATCTTCTCAGTGTAGATCCGTCTACATTGTGTGCAAATGTTGCAAATTCCTTCATTATTGAACGTGCCGAAACGACATTATTGTACGCAAAATTTCAACGACTACAAGTTATTAAAGGAACCACGGATCAAATAACTAGGGAGATTTGAGTTTAGTGTAATTTACTTTTCACTAAACTCAAATCAATAATACGACACGAAAGTGTTATTAATTACCCTGAAAAGTCACTTTAGTAAAAAAGTCTATTTCGCAGGTCTATTTGTCACTAAAGTATTTATCCGATAAACATTGGCAAAGTTGTATGTTTCTCTACGCTAGAGCATATTGTCAGACTTCTCGTTTATCTCGTCAGTTAACTATACTAGAATACTGTCAAAATTCAGTATTTCAATTGTCGTATGACGTCACTAATGTTCTTTTGTTGGGCACTTATCAGTATGTACTTTCGACATACAATTTTACCATAACTTAGCTAAGGATCAACAGTAAATATTTTATTCTATTAATGAATTATGAACTGTAATATTTTGTTCTTTCATTCATATTTTAACAATATCACCAATTTGTATCAATTTCGAGAGAGCTTGGGTCAGTTTCAGGTGTCGGTTTATAGCAAAATTAAGCATCTTTCTGCGTGTCATCGAAATTTCATAGTGTGCTACACGTGTTTATCTCACGTCCCTTAAATGTGTTATAAAAAGTTGTACTACGATCAGTATGCATGGCATCTCCATACTTAGACGGTTCAAAGTTATTTCTTAATATCTTCCATAAGCATCTCGCGCTGTGATCTTTCGAATTCACACATTAAAATCAGGTAGAGCTTTGTGTGGAAACTTCAACACATGGTCATCCATAAGTACAGTTGGCCAGATGAAACCACACTGATAGCTTGTATGTTTACATCTGTCTTAACGTGTCTTTCTCAGAACCTGCTCCTAATCTGTCAACGTCGTTATAAGGAAATGAAAAACAGCTCCGGTGTACTCGTTCCTTGAAAAAGGCTCAGACCCATCCAAGAAGTGACTTTAATCGATAATCCCACCCTATTCAAAGGTTATGTTAAAAAGATATATGGTATGGGGCTGCGTACTCCAGTAGGTTACGCAGTCACATACGTACGGTGTCAGTTATGGTCATTTGGCTGGTGACCTCCTTACTTACCTGATGCATCGATAGGTGGAGGTATAATATGCTAAGTTGTTGAGGCTTAATGCTTAAACACTAGGAGGTTACACGGGCATAGTCTTTGATCAAGATTAGTATACAGGTCTACCGTCTAAACTTCCTTTGTGAAATTATGCGACGTTGTGGTATACGTCAACGGTGCAAGCTCGGGCTTCGAGCCCTTCAATACGGGCGTTCCACAAGGCCGTGTCCTGTTTTCCACTCTGTTTCTCATGGATATTCATGACATGCTTCAAAGCAGTAATATACACCTACATACATTGCTATGTAGATAACAGCAGTAGAAGCGTTCTATGCACCGGCTGCATAAATATTTAGCTGGAAGAAGTCGCTGAGCTTTGGAACAAAGTTATATAAATAATCATAATATCTTTATTAGTCAAAATATTGGCCGGCAAAATTTTGCAAATTTAACCACCACCTCAATATTCCGAAGTCCACACAGAAATTGCACTTAAAAATTGTATTTTAAGTGCAATTTCTTCCCACGCACTAGTTATTTGTGGAATCATTTGCTCACCTCAGTATCTCTGGACCGATATGACTTAGTGATTTTCGATAAAAAAAACCATCTTTGTAAGACCGGCAACGTATCTGCTTCCCGTGTTGGTGTTACGGATGTCTGTGGACGCCCACATGTGATCACTTACTACCATAAAACTCAAGTACCCTTTCTACCTTATAAGCGATAAATGAATATATACCTATTTCCTTCCGAGAAAGGGTGCGAGAGTAGAACCATATTTAACAGCGGTTTTCTGGTGGATTTTAATGTTGAATCTTGACTCTGGGTCGAACGCTAGTTCGACCGTTATAGGTTGGCAGTATTGAATCAATCAGTCAATTGTCACTTGCTACTACGAATTGTACTTTCTTCATTTGTGAAATTAAAAATCGCCTTTGTATAGACCGGTTTTATAAATCCGTCTGATGATATGAAACTTGGTTTTGTAATTAAAGATACAAAGTGATGTTAATGCATTCTTTTTCGTACAAGTTTGATTAAAGTATGCAATGGCTGTTGTTAAAACGCCCGTTTTAAAAGTAATTTTATGTGGTGAATATGGAGTGGGAAAAAGTTCTATATTTCGAAGGTTCATCAATAATACATTTCTCCCCTGTGCCGACCGAAAATCTACATTGGGTCTCGATCATTTTGAAAAAATATACAATGTTGGAGACAGAGAAGTCAAGGTTAAATATGTGTACTAATTGGATTACTTATAGAACGTGATCTAGTGTGTTATAACGAAGATTAACTTCTAGTTACAGCTATGGGACACAGGTGGCATGGAAAGAATAGCTTCAGTCACATCGAGTTATTATAAATTCGCTGAAGCAGCAATTTTAGTTTTCTCCTTGGATAATTCATCATCATTCCATATATTGAGTCAACATCTCTTGGATATTGTGACATATGCAGAGAATGCTAAAATATTTCTCTGTGGCAATAAATCTGATCTGGAAGGTTCTTGTCCGCAAGTAACAGATGCTGATATTGAAATATTCTGGTGTGTATTCAATTTTTATAAATAAAGGAAAACATAATACAAAAAGTTGAATTTAAATTATTACTACCTAGTACAAAATGCACTTTTTGTAATATGGTACAAGAAAAAAATAATGATTTGCTGTCGTATAAATGCAATGTACAAGTTTCAGTCTTTTACAAACATTCAATTTAATTTGAATTGCTACAATAAGACTTTTCTGCCCTTCCATTAGTCTGATATTCTGTGTATGTTGATTAAACAAAAATATTACTTATGTCTGTGGTGATGTCTTAAGTATATGCAAATGTTACTCATTAAAATAAAACTACTTCTATGGATTGTATTGCATTTTACTTAATTATTTAGCTAGTCCGACATTTCAGAAGCTCACATCACAGGTGGTACCATGGTTGCTGTAAAGCTTCTGAAACATTGGGTTAGTGAAATAATTAAATAATCCATGATAGAATCCATAAAAGTGGTTTTACTGTAATAATGTCTGTGTGTTAAATAAAATTGTATTATTTCAGTGAACAATGTCATAACCTTATAAGCAGTACCTATAAAACATCGTGCAAAACAGGTAAAGGCTTGGAGGAAATGTTTTCTGATATTGCATTGCAACTGGTAGAATCCAATCGATCTCGAATTGAGCTACAAACATTAGATCACAACAGCTTCAAGATAAGTAACCCAGAGCCATTAGAAGAGCCGTCCTGTAGTTGCTAAACTTACCTTTCCCACCAGTGAAAATGAACTGTTAAAGGTATAATGTAAGGAAAACATTATACTTTTCGTGTCATGTTAAATGCCACCTGATAATGTTGTGTAACATTGGGCAGGTTGGTGTGGTGTGATAGGTATGTAATAAGTTATGTTGTTGAATGGTACCTAATTATTTTATTTCCATACAACTAAAATTACTATGAGTTACTCAATATAAACAACAGTTCTCAGGTAGTCCTTTTATAGCATAAGAGGTAAACAAGCAAATACAATAGTATACTAAAACACTCAGTATTCTTAGTTTAAAATAGAAATATCTTTGATGTTTTGTAAAGTCTGAAAATTTTCCTTAGTAATAGTACTTGATCCCTTATCAGGTGCTATAACAAAAGTGTCCACAAGTTACTTGAAGTATTTAAAAAAAAATAACCTTGATATTTTACAAAATGTTACTTTTTAAGGTCAATAGCCTACGATGATGTTTCAGACAGCCTGTAGGGATTTTTGACACTCCACACCCCCTTAATCTAAGATATGGCTTCAAAAGAAGAAAGACAAGAAATTCTCATTCCTTAACAAAAATGAGTTGTATGAATAAATTTTGTATTATCCCATCCTTGACCATCAACAAGCTTTTTTTATACACTTTTAGAAAGATTCTGCCAAAAAAAACCACAGTATTATTTATTTTGCATTTAATCATTTAATACAATTGAAAAAGCAAAAATTTTGTTAAAATGAATATTTAAATTTATGACAAATGATAACATTAATATTATGAACTATCAAAGTGCTAAATATGCCAATTTTGTAATTTGTATGTATGATATGATATGTATAATTAATTATTATTGGCTTTGGAATTGATATTAAAAAACATATATTGTCTTATAAGAAATATTAAAGATCTTCTGATCTCTTCAATATTTTTAATAAAACAAAACCGAACTCACAAATATTCTTACTTACCAGAACATACCAGAGTTTTTGATTATTTTTTATTTCCAGAGTTTTGATATCTGTCTATATGTTGTGATTAATATTTTTAGTTATGTGCAACAGGATGGTTGTGAACCATAAAAAACAACTATGGGTAGCCAGACCGTGGTTATCACCAGAGCCACGATTAGACATGCATATAAGTTTTAGCATCTGATAATTAATTATTATTATTATTAGTGTGAAGTTGATTGAAACTATTCTTAATTTCAAAGATTTTTTTTCTAGCTTTATTGACGAGTCACAAAGTAAAAATAAATACCCACATAGGTATGTTAGTACCTGGTCGTGAAATGTGCTCAGACCACTCGCTAAAGTGTATGGTGCTGTTAGGATTGAAATAACATACATGGTCTCTCAAGTCCAAAATGTGCATGAAGGGTCCCTACCATATCAAAAAATTGTACTTTTCTTTAACTGTAAGGCATCGTTGTAAGGTTCCAAGTTACATCTTTGCTCATGTCAAATCCTATAATTTCGGGCCATACATTTAGATCCATAGATATGGGGATCGTTAAATATTATGACATTGTGTATTTTTTCATTGACACTACACCGCCTTTAGCATGATTCTTCTTTCTTAAAATTCTATTTTGTTTCGGTTTTGTTAGGGATTATTTTTTCTTCGGGTATGGTGGAACAATGCCAATTATTTTGAACCCAGCAATCTAGGTCGCATGAGTCATCCAAGCCCTTTTTCCCTTGGTAGCTACAGTGGTTAATGTCCTCCAGTTGAGTCTCTTTTTCAGACCATCTGTGTTCTGTTCCATTTATTCAATGGACGAAAGTGGCCAACGTTCAAGATTTGAGTTAAGTCGCATTTAGAGGCAGCGTGGAAGTCATAAATCGACATACCAAACAATAGTGCACGGGCAAGCATGCGGCACATGACTCGCTCGTCTTCTGAACTATCAGTGTTCACTTTACATGACGCAAAGTATACACGATATGAACCAAACAAATAATACCGCGCCATTCCGCTTCCAGCAATCTAACTCAGCTCTCTTTTCATACACCTGAAAATCATAACCGCACACTTAATGAGACAGCCCATTGCCATTCCTGTATCAATATTTAATCCCAACATCCCATGATGCCTGAAAAAGGCCTTAGATAAATATTTGTACGTAATTATTGTAACGCGTTCAATATAAAGATACGTAAAATCTTATGCTTCACTACTTCGAATTATAGAGGTTGAAGAGTGGTATAAATAACTTCTACTTCCATTCGAAATATTGTACCTCCTGATCTTGTAATACATAGGAAACTTAATACATTTGGCAACGATTTGCGAAATATAATGCTTTTGCCTCCAATAATGTTTTTTAAAGCATTTGGTGAGTAACGACGCCCATTATCATTCGATGGAAGGCGTTGCTTTCCGTCCCCCATCCCACAATGCGCCACCACATACTCACAAACCGACGAAACGGGACAACATAGCTGTCACTTTGTGGCGGTATCGTGTGGGGGTAAATGGCCCTACTCGACGCAATCCAACATGACACTACCTATTACAATTGTTTAAGAATACAAATTGTTTATGAATGAATCTTAGGCACCTAACCTAAGACTATTAGGACATTTATGTAATGTTTCTTGTTCCTTAATATGTTATGTACCTAACTAACTAGTACTGAATGTATTTGAATGTATTTCTCAATTTTATTAATTTTAATATTAAAGTACCTGAGTGCAAGGATATTATTTTAGGCTATTTTGCTAATGTTATGCATAATGTTTTTAAATTATAATTGTAAGTGTTTGTTACTATGCTTACTGGGTTATTTAGAATGACAAATAGTCAGGTATTGTATATTATTAATCGGCCTACAATGTATATTATATAGTCATTTTAATCGGTCGGTAAGGTCACGTAGGCAACCTGACAGGTTGCTACGTGTAGGGGCTCAAAAACATCTCGTTAAATATAACACATTCAATAAATTAAGTCGGTTACAGGAATAAAATTAGATCCCTAACACTTATAACGACACAGTTTCTACAGTCCTATATGGCGCCATCGGATCGTTTATTTCTCCGTTGCAGTTTCTTTGCCTAAAGGGAACGAGGCCGCAAGAGAGGCAACGTCGGGCATAGTGCCATTTTACGTGTACTTATGCCAATCTAAAACTCATTGGCTGTAACAGTTATATATATGGTTAGGTATTTTGATACTACACAATATCTATCCTAGCTCAACCTTCATTATAAAAACTTGAGATGAAAACCAGTGTTCAAAACACTATTCCAGCTAATAGGTTGCCAGTAAAGTCTGGACATTTACCTATTCAACTATGTACAGATGACTGATTGTGTAAGATTATTGTCACTAAGTTGTTTTTATTCTATATCAGTTGTCCACAGCTCTCTACTATCTATCGTAAAATGGAACCTCCTTTCACGAAATATTCTTATCTACAATACATGAATAATATAACCAGGATCATCTTACAAATATAACAAGATATTGTAGTGTGTAGTGTGACAATTAAATTTAATTGGCATTGTACGGATTCACCCAAACACTTTATGAATATCATGTTATGTGATTCGGTGGATTTGTTATATTCTACTTATTGTATATGAAGCGTAGGCGCCAAAACGTTATAAATATGAATATATCTGCTTAACTCTCAATGTTTCTATTTAATCCTATCTCCAATTAATTCCCATATTATGTTTCAAGTATGTTAATGAACAAAGTGTTTAGTTTTAATAAATTAAATATTTCAATAAGATTTTGTAAATAAAGTATTGTAATAAACGTTTTTTGACTTGAATTTTATATATTTTATTACCTACCTAGTGCCTACTGCTTTCTTAATAGACATACGTAGTGTCATGTGATGCTGATCACGTTTTGTGCTATTTGTGGCGTACACAAACAAGGTGTGAACGAGAAAGGTGCAAATATTGGACGATTTTAATAAAATGGCGTATTTAAAGTTTCGAGTTGATTTCTATAAAAATAAAGCTATTTTAGTTGGTCGGATCACGAAAACATATAAGATCAACTGCACACTAGTACTACATATGGATCGATCCTTACCGATTGGCACGAAAGGGAGCTGCTATGACGCAAATGTACTTGTTCTCTAATTAGTACGTGCCATTGCATTAAGTTCATTTTTGTCATAGTTATTCAGAATTTTGTGTAATACATATACAGAGATTTGACCAGAGAAAAACTTACAGTATGATTTATCACTATTTTGGTAACGATTTATCACTACTTTAGTATCACTCAACGACGGTCCTGTGGTCGGGCTTTTTTGGCAGTTGATGCGTCATCTTGTGTACCTATTTATAACTTTTTTTTATATTGGTGACGCGGGGAAACGAATTTACGCGCCTTCACCGGCCCTGGGTGGGGTCCAGTGGTGTGGGACTCGCGGCACATGATAGTGCCGAATTCCCACAAAAACCACCGCGAGTGACATCAGTGCCGCCCTTTGTGAGGTGCCCCGGAACAACAATCATCAGGGCACCTCGACGGCTAGTCAGCCCCCTAAGGGACCAACTCCACCTCCACAGATGGGGTTGCCCAGCACTACAGGACAACCCCACCGAATTTGGGACAGTGCAAAGGGGTAAGGTTCCCATCCTCGCCCCTTGCCCCGTGCGCAGAAGCGCCACCTCCTGTCGCTCTTAGGTCTTCTCTCCTTATAAGAGGGGTACCGAGAACGATTCCTCCCCCTGATCTTGAAGCCCCCTTCTTATAAGAGAGCTGTAAAGATCCTCCTTCGGTTCAATTGGCTTCGCCTGGGTTCACCCCAGGCTACTTAGCCTCACCGCCACGACAAGGCTTGAACCATGGTGGGGACCTACTTATAACTAGTTTAAACCTGTTTATGCCAAATAAACAGGTTTCCATTGATAAAGCACGGAAAAAGACGATGAACTCGGTACCCGCAGGACATCTTGCAACAAATTCTTACAAGTGCTTTCATTTTTCGTACGGTTATGGGCCGGTAGACCATTGAAGAAGAGGAAAGGGGGTGAACGCATCTTTTTGACTATTATGCGGGTATCTATGTGCGTCGGTAATCGTTAAAAGGCTCCGATTACTCTTTTCACCCTATACAATAAAAAACAATTTTCCTATTTCGCAAAAGATCTCTTATTGCAGATTTGCACATTAGTACCGTTCTCTTTCTCCATAACTACACGGCTCCAGCAGACTGCCAAACGAACATTTGAGTCTATCAAAGATATAGAATCATCCTGTCCTTGTGACTTTTTATTTCTTACCCAAAAAAGGATAAACCCAAAGGGATTCGTTATATGAATACAGATGATGCCGTAAAGTTAGTGCCATGCTGCAATGCAACGGAATTGGGCCGACACGACCGGGGACGTACCTCTCGCACACATGATACCGGCGTAAAGTGACATCTTCCGTTATCCGCGTGGGGTCTTGGTTTCGATCCCCAGGTCGGGCAATATGGACTTACGAGTTGTGGATGTACCAGTACACCTCTGCCTACCTCTTCGGGGATAATAAGCGTGTGAAGCTACTTTTACTTCTAACAATGTTCTCATGCAAAATAATTTTTTTCATCAATCAATAATCAAAAAATTACGCCATCTAACCTTTAAGATCATTTATTAAATACACACCTTCACACCAGTTCCCAAATAAGGTGGTAATAAATGAGCATTCATTAATTAAGACTAAAACAATTAGTTTTATTATGGATTAGAGAAACACGAATGCCTTTTAAAATATTATTTTATTATACATCAACATTTGTTCCATATCCACGGGGTGCTCGGATATTAATTACAGACATAAGTTTTTACGTAAACGAGTCAAAACCCTTACGGGTTCACTAAGTGTACTATTTTAAGTGCATAGAAACCAGACAACCCCTTTCTAAACATGTATTTAAACAGATTTACAACATTACACACAGTTCTAAATTGTGCATTTTAAGTATATACTTCAATGTAAAAAATTTGCATTAAGAAAGCCAATTAACAAATTGATATTGTTAAAAGTAAACCAGAACCTACCAGTGCTATAGGATATTATCATTTTTCGATTTTTTCCTGTTCTGTACCTTTCTTGTAAATGTTAATGTGTTATCTATGAGTGATAACGTAACTAAAGCCTTAATGTTGAGACCACTGGATGTTTTTCAGATCAATACCCTCCTGGACCATCTCCCATAGAGGGCTCATTTCTCGCAGACGCTCCACGTGTCGTATCGTCTTTTCAGCTGTATAATCAACTTCGTCTATTGTCGTGAACCTTCCTAGACCAAACCTGAAATATTTTAGGAAATGTGTCATTATGATTTTTTTTAATTTGGTGAGCGAAAGATGTTGATTTATTGCAGGGCCCTACATAGACTAAGTCCAACTCCTGCATAGGGAAAATATCATAGACAAGGTGTTACACTTATATGCATTATGTTAATTCTAAAAACGCATGCCCTCTGTTGTCGACAGATGGGGTCGCCTTATCCCTCACATGACTTCTCTGGGTCTCTGTGGTATGAGAGAGAATAGAGGAATTTAAAATAGCTAATTGAAAAGTGGATATTCTCTTTATGCAATTCGGCACTTTAGATCTACGAAAAAGGTACCACATGGGTCCTCGTTTGCCCCTTGATACTTAAAAAAAACTAGTTTGACAGTCTCGGACTAGAGTAATATCTTTTATTTCTAATAATATACAGAAGTCAGGAAAAACCCCAGTGTCTTAGAGAGTAGGTGAAGCTATGCTCTGTGCCTGATTTCTTATATCGTGTCGGACTGCCCTCCCATCTGAGTAGGAAAAGGAGGCAATAGAAAGTGTACGTATGTTTACGCACACATTTGTGCACTGTGTAAAAGGTTAGTTTATAGAGATGGTCTGTAGAGAAATTCCGACCATCTGATCGACTCAATGATTATGAAGACTTCCTTCACATTACACGCACCAAGTTATCTATACCAACATTACAAATAGGAAACGTTTGATTGTTCGCATTGAATAGGCTCCGACCGAAACTGGGATCAATTTGAAAAAAAAAAAACATTTTACCATTAGAATACAACATTATCTGTGATGAACTAAGGCTTTATAACATTTTCTAAAATGTTTTGATCATTATGAAAAGTTCGATAAAGTTACACCTTTGTGTGAAAAAAATATCAAAGTAAATCCTTAGCTGCTGAAATTATGACAACTGGCTGTTCTGGCAGACGTCGTTGTCATAAATTGTTTTCTTTTTGTTATTTATGTAAGTAACCTTCACGAGGCTGAAATTGTATATTTTTTGGAACGAAGTTCCTTGATGTTTTAAGTTTACGCGAATGTAGTATCATCACAACAAAACTACTTCTACGGATTTTATTACGGGTGGACACCATGACCATAGTTGCTGCAAAGCTTCTGAAACGACAGGCTTGTTAAATAATCAAATAAACCAGGATAAAATATGTAAAAGTAGTTTTATTGTAATAAAAAAATATTTTATAAAGTAAAAGATTTTTTTAAATTACAATCACTTCATTCGAGAGGAACTTCGTTCTATCCGGGAGCCCCTTGACACATCTTAATTTTTTTAATATAAATGTATTTTACCCATATTAAGTTAGTTCATTTCGTAATATCCGTTCGAAGCAGAGACGGAATGCTCGTAGAATAATAAAAAAACACCTTTCTTACCTTATCGAACTGTGTGCTAAGTCCTCGTCAGCCCCGATAGCTCGCAGCACGTAGGAGGGCTCCAGCGAGGCCGACGTACAAGCTGAGCCGCTCGACAGTGCAACATCTTTTAGCGCCATCAGTAGAGATTCACCTGATTTTTTTTTTATTGTAATCCACACATGTCGAGCGAGCATAAATTATCTATTTTTTTTGCAATATAGGGGGACAGACGAGAAATTGGAGCCTTCTTACGATTGCCGACGCGCATGAAATTCAGCATAATTGCTATGTCCATGCGTTGCCCTCCTTTTCACTTCCCCCCATGAGCCACCGGATACACACAAACCGCTCGAAACGCTACACCGAAGATGTCATTTTATGCCGGTATCATGTGAGGGAGGTACCTCTGCGGTCGTCCCAACCCAGTTCTTCCGCAATGTAGCATGGTACTACCTCATAGTAAATATACGTCTATGTAGATGGCTTGCTCTTCTAAACCTAAAGTGGATGAGAGGATTATCCTTGTCGTGCCTGCCCAATTCTGCTGCAGGGGAGTTACGAGTAAAATGTTAACAGGCGAATGTGGCTTGGGTTGACACTAAAATGTTAAGAGAAAAATAAAATTACCTTCAACATATGCAAACGATAGGTTAATACAGCCGGGATATGATTGCTTGACGTCTCCATTTCGTAGCACATGTGTTAACTTTGAGTAGATTTTTTTTAAAAACCTATCAGCTAACATCTCCATCCAGGCGTGATCATACGCCATCTCGCGCTGGGAAATTTCACAAGCTGCCCCTGCAGTAAACAATGAAAATATGATGCCACATGGAGGAAGTAGTAGGTTCATTCTGCGTTTCAAAATGTTATGATTTAACATTTTGTAATAAAAGGTTGTACACAGTTGCACTAATATGTGTTTCACATAACAAATAAGTAAAATGTGATGTGTTATGTGAGATTTTCTGTTAAGTATTCTGGCTGTACAAGAATATCACCAGAAATATTTATACATGTAAGTTAGACGAATAAGAAACCCCATACATTGATGTAGTAAAGATGCAATCAGTGAATAATGGAGCATATCGAATAGGAATTTCATTTAAACATTGTTAAAAGAACGTAACAATGCAATTTCAATTACCTAGACCTACAGCCAGAGGTGTTGGTACTGTGCCACTTCTCAATCCTCTTTCCTGTCCTCCACCACTCTGTATTGGCTCTACTCGGACTCTTGGTCGGCGTCGTATGTATAGTGCCCCAACACCCTTTGGGCCATATAGCTTGTGGCCTGATATAGACATCAGGTCTATGTTCATGCTATTAACGTCAATAGGCAATTTCCCCACAGCTTGAGCTGCATCAGTATGGAAAAAGACCTTTTTCTTTTTACACATTGTTCCTATTTCATGTATTGGTTGCTTTACACCTGTAAGATATAAAGAGCTTATTGTCATAAATCGTAATAGAATGACTCTGACTAAGAGTTGTGATATTATTCAAGAAAATTTGCTTGTACAGCAAACTACCTTGAGAATATATTCCCGTTTTGTAAGATGAGACTAGGTTTGCTAAACAAACAATTATACTTATAAGATATATATCGTAATATTCATATAAAATTCTACTGTCAGCTCACAGTTTCACATAACTCTGGTCCTATTAGTCGTAGTGCCATGGTATGTAAGCCTTATAGCCTTCCTGGATGAATGGACTATTCAACACAAAAAAAATTTTCAATTCAGGCCAGTAGCTTCTGAGATTTGTGCGTTTAAATAAACAGAATCTTTATATTTACAATATTAATATATATGTAACTTTTCATCATTTCTGTAAGCTCATGGCTTCCCACTTGAACAAACACATTATCTTATTGTAGGTTAAACCTGTCTTCTTATGACAAATAATGCAAGTATGTAGTAACAGCTGTGAGGTTGAAAGTGTCTGAATGCCTCTTAAAAAGGGGACATCATGAGAGAGAAAAATAGAGCATCACCTTTATAAGCACCGTGGGAAGGTTTATGAGTGTTGGTAGTCTCCTATCAAAAGAGTCCTGGCTCTTAATTTGTCCACTAAGCAATAAACATAGGATGACATTGACCACTATATTATGAGAATTATTTCGTTTCCTTTGAGTAATAAACAAAATGAAATTTACCTATTTCATTATTGACTGTCATAATAGATACCAAACTTGTTTCCGGTGTAAGTGCTGCATCCAAGTCTTGTAAATTTATGATACCATTTTGACCTACTGGAAGATAAGTAACTTTGAAGCCTTCTCCTTCCAGTACACGACAAGAATCTAAGACACATTTGTGTTCCTAAAACATAATTAAAATAAAGAACAGTTTTTTAATTAATTAACATATACTAATTAAACATTATTTAGAATAAAATATAATTTCATTTAGCTAATTATTATACTGCTAAATACTAATTATTCCACTACTACTTATTCCAAGACAAAAATGTATAGAAGATAAGATACATAAAAAATGAAGAAGAAAAAACATGTGGATCAATCAAAAGTTGTTCAAATGTTTTTAAATTAACTTGTACAATTTTTAAATTAACTTGTACAATTTTTTTTATTTAAATTAAATATCAATGTATGTTTACCCACTTGTATTTTTCTCCTCTTTATTTTTCTGTACATCTGCTAAGGGTCTCTGGATAATGAGGCCATAACTGATTTTGTGGAATTATGCAGCTATCATCTCACAATCACTTGGACAAGAGATTAAATATAAATTCGAAATTTAAGTAAAATAACATTAAGAGAAGATACCAGAAGAGACAACGGCAAGTGAGATAGAAGTGCTTCGATAGGGACTTGTAAACATTAGTATTGTTAATGCAGTGAAATCTCCAGAATTTGTCAGACATGAGGTCTTCTAAATTGTTAAGAATTTGCTTCATAGCCTACACTAAACCAACGCTGTGCCTTTTTTCATGTTCCTTATTTAAACTTTGGGAAAAACATCTATTTTAGCTTGTTAGTTAGTGAGAATCAATGATAACATGTGTTACACTACACACAACTAGTTTAATAAACAATAAGCATTCACCAACTTTTCTTCTAAATCTCTAGTACTTTTAAATTAATGCATTCTATTTGCCTTTTTCGTTGAAAATCCGATTATTCCTATTTACAAAGTCATAACTATTTATTGTTTGATATAATAAAAAAATAGACTGCGGACTTTTTATTTCAATCAACACCTTTAAGTTATTAAAATCCATTGATTGCTTTTCTAATGCTTGCAATAACAAATTTGCAAAAAGGGACATACTTACAATCTGTGTAGTCACAATATGTTTCTTTTTAGCTGCATAGAAATGTGCTACCCCTTTCAAAGCTATGTTGTTTGATTCTGTTGCTCCTGATGTAAACACAATTTCTTTAGGATCGGCACCAATTAGATTAGCAACTTGTTGTCTTGCTTTTTCAACTCCGGCCTCACTTTCCCATCCATAGGCATGTGTCCGAGAATGAGGGTTGCCATGGTAACTTACTAAATAAGGCAGCATAGCGTCAAGAACTCTTGGATCCTGTAAAAATATCAATTTGAAAGCATATTGTGTCATAACAACCCTTATCTCATAGAAGGACCTTTATATAATAGGCACTCCCAAATGGGAATCACATAGAAAAAAGTATAAAAATGTCTTTGTTTTATGACAAAGGAAAACAAGGAAGCAGTCCGAGCCATCTGGAGGCTTCCAATTCGTGGCCCATTAACATCCACACACTGAAGGAATATATTGAGCTCTTCTAACCACAGTCACTGTCAAAAGCAGTACCAAACTGTTGCAATTCTTAGATATAAAATATACTCTTTAAAGTAGTAAAATTTTATTATATCCAAAATATATGTTATTTGTATATGGTTGATTGGTGGTTTTCTCTTACAATTTAAACAAATTCAGTAGGCAAGAAACTAGCGAACATTCTTAATAAACCTAGTAAGATAAACATTAGATTTCTAGCCTCTAGGGGATATTAAGTTACATGTTGTTATGAATTACTGCTGCTTCACAATTAAAGTGCTTTTGAAAGTTAATTTTAGTGTTACAAATATTCAAAACTTACTGTAGGGGTTGTTGCTTGGGCATCAAAATACAGAGGCCGACCAACTTCTTCATGTTTGAGGGCAAATCTTTCATCAGCTAAAATGAATTAAGTACCAATAATAAATGCAATAAATAATAAATACGTAAATTACATCATACTGCGTAAAATATTACCGGAATTCGACAAAAACTTTTGTCCCTGAAACAATACGAGAACACAATGTTCATGATTAGCAGATTTTTCTCTTGCAGTTTTGGATATAACAGCAAAACTATTTTTTATTATTCGAAACATTTTCTTTTTTTTAAATAAATCTAAATTGGTTTAAAATCTAATATTTGCGTGACCTATGACAATTGTGTGACATATGTGAATTGGTAATGAATAATGTCAGTGTAATGACATTGACAGTATATAATTGTTAATCGATAATATTGGCAAAGAGTGCGATTCAGAAGTTACCACATTGATTTTGTTTGTGTTGAGAACTGATCAACTAACGGAAAACCTCAACCTAAATAACCTCATTCCCAATCTGATTTCGAATTAAGAATTCTTACTGGCATGTAATTTATAATTCGTACTGGCACTATACGCAATGTCAAAAAAGATGTATTCAAATATTGTACAAAAGCGAAAATGAAATGCGATTAAATCATAACGTGCTCCGAGTTGCAGTTATGTGCTCCGAATTGTTCACCGCAAGTCTGTAAGAAAATGTATAGAAGTTGTATTTGTACTATTTGAAAATATGATCAAATAAATTGAACCTGTCAACTAAAATGGACTCGATTATTCACTAACAAACCCTAATCCACCCTGAAACTAACAACAGTTTGCTACACTATTAATAAGCTAATGTAGTCCAACCAAAAAGTTTAGCATAATGCAGCTCTCGTTTTATTTCTATTGAATCATTGCAATGGATTGTAATGGATGATTGGGCACTAGTGCCTGAGTGTCACTGTTGTGGCAAGCATAACCCACAATAACGGTAATCTTTAATATGGCATATACTTATGCCATGAAATGTTTACAGATTAAAGGTAAATAAATAACAAACCAATACCTACTAATGACAGTGTAAATTAATAAAAAAATATTATTGCCATGTTCCTATGGGACGGTAGTCGAACATGACTTAAGAGAAATCATCAGCACTTTGGTCTGCCCGCGAACCTTACGATCTGTGACATATGCATACCTCTAGAATACGAAGCATTCACACAGGTCTCACTTAAACTTTAATCTGCGAGTCTTTATTCTATGATGAATGTAAATAATTTTTATACGTACAGAATTTTCCTCATACCTACTTTGTCTTTAAACCTTATTTATGAAACTCGTCGCTTATTCATTAGGCAGTATTGGTTGAATCTTTTTAAATATTTTTGCGGAAGAAATGCCATATTGTTATAAACTATTTACAGTGTGGTTTTACCTGTAAATACGGCCAGTTAAATTGTTTGTCGTATGGGTGGTTTGTCTTACTAAAATGTGTAACTCGCGCAATTGACATTTCCACACTTTTGATAATGAACTGAATGTTTTACCTTGTTCTTCCAAGTGTTAGCTCCGAGTGCACAGTAAAATGTTTTATAGACAAATATTCATAGCATATGTTTATTTTCTATTTAGAAACTACCTATTTACAGAAATTATGAAACATTGTTTGATAATATTGCATAATGAATACGGGGCTTAATAGAAAGATTCAGGAATATACGTAAAAAAAACTTGACAAATAAGTATTTGTTTCAGTGAAGGTGTTCAATCGAATAAATCATCGTATATCAAAAGTGTGCGATTAACGTCTTTAGCGGGTGCCGCACTACGCGTAGTTGATGCTGGTGTCCAGGAACCAGACTGTGGAGGTTTACGTGAAAAAGTAACTCTCCAGCCTTCTTCTGTACCATCCAGAGCAGTTTGGGCATGAGTCGCTAAGTCAACAGACTCAAACGTCACAAATGCTCTGTAAAGGAAAAAAAGGTAGTTAGTTAAAAATCAGTTAAGCTTCACCTGTGAATAACTGGGGCCAGATTGCTATCTCAACAAATTACACACTTATACATTCCTCGGGAATCTTTTGATCCACGGCTGAAAACTGTATAAAAATTCGTTCAGTAGATTTTGAGAAAATCAATCACATCAGATCAGACAGACAGCTCTTGAGGAATTTGTTTTATAGTAAGTGAAGAATAGGTGGCTAAGCCGTCGATCTTGCAAATGATTTCTCTCTAGTCGTGTCGGATTGTCGTCCTATTGGAATACGGGAATGAGGGAACAGGGATGAACCATGATATTTTTATTTTGCCTGCAGACCCATGAGTAAAGATGCCCCCCCCCCCTCGCGTGTTGCGACCACAGATTGAAGACACTGCTTTATTTGAAGTGCCCAATCATCCATTACTGCACAAGGCAACTTATTCCCACATTAGGGAACCACTTTATTAATCATACCCTGCTAGGCATGTGGCATGAGGCCACACCCTCTGAGAACAATTTCTCAGAACAATAATAATGAATAATCATGTGAACTTATTATGAATTATGTATATATTTAGTATCACTATAAATATACTTATTATGAATTATGAACTTCCTTTTTAAATTCAAAAAGTTTATGAATACAGTATTCATAAGCTATTTTGAATTTAAAAAGGAAGTGTTAAACATAACAAATAAATTCAAGGCAACTATTAACTGATACAGTGAGTACATACTTGTTGTCATCTGGTTCCTGAATAAAAGTGAAAGGTTCAAATGAAGCTAGACGTCGCCTAACAACATCCTCTGTAATTTGTGGCCCAGCTATTTGTAGGGTGGTACTTTTTCCACTTGTATTTGGTGCATCATTGCCGGCGGTATGCTGTGGGCCTTTTTCTTCCCTGAAAATAATGTTGTTCTCAATTAAAATTTACTCAACAGTCTTAACTTAAGTACACTATAGCATGCTAGCAAATACTCAGAAAAAGAATAAATATAATATGAAATAGTAATAAATCTATATATTTTACTTTTTATGCCCATGAACATCAGTACAATTACTATGCCAATGCATTGCCCTCCCTTTTACCTCCACCCCTCTGGGCTATTAATTCAATATTTAAATGTTAATTAAACACAGCAGGATGTCAATATATTTCATCATTAGATTGAAATGTAAACCGTATGAGACTGTAAGTGCAAGCATAAAGGTCTTAATTATATCTTAAGGTATCATTACTTGTCTCTGGCTGTAACAAATGAATCATATAGGTATTTGACACGGGGTGCAGGCTTTTCTTCAGGAACCGGTTCTTGAGATGCACTAAATGGCTGATATGAAGCAATACCACCAGTTGTCCCTGTAGAGCCACTAAGTTTCCTCTCTCTACCTGAAATATAAATTATTTTTTTATTAAGTATATGTTAAGTATGATTAGCCAAATACTTTAATATCAAGAACTCAGCACAAGCCTATTTAAGGATGCTACACACAAGCCAATATAAACAGATCCAGGTAAGAATATTCATTAATCCATATACTGGCTAATTGGTAGAATCACTACATGACAATTTACAGTAGTAGAAGTATGTGTACAACCGTGGGACATCCATCAGAATAAGTGGTGGAGAAGAGTTAATTACTTAGTTGTAATTTAGATAACATACCTGAAGGGGTGTGACGAAATTATATTAATATTATCTCAATATACAGATCTTTCTATATTTACCTGCTCTTGGACGCTTAAACGTTGCATTTTGTGGCTGTGGTGGAGGGCTCTTTATTGCTTGTATAGCTCCACTTTTAATAAGCTTCCGTGCTATTTCACGCGCGTCCCTAGCTTCAGTTGGACGTTTTGGTAATAAAGGCTTCTCGGGTTCCTGCTTAGGAGCTTTGAGTGCTTGTAAAGCTTTCTTTTTCTTCTTTAATTTTTGATATTTTGCTTGCAACATCAACTCTTCCTCAGTTAAATTGGAAGGAAAGTGTAAGTACACCATTGCTGTTTTTGAATAACAGTACTATTAGAAAAATCTATAATTTTATTTATCTGAACTGAGTTTAACAATAAAAAATTTAGTAAGTATTTCCTACATCTATAATCAAAACAACAAACATCTTACGAGTATAACATTATAGTGACATTTCACCACAAGATTATAAAAGTGACACGTTCTCTTCTTCTTTCCGGAACGGTATGTTATTACTCAGGACTATATAAGATGGTGTGCCATAAAAATGTTAGATATTGTCACAGTAAACGTTATAACTTAAATTGTGTATCTACTGTGTTATTATCGCGTGAATAAGTTTACACCCCAATGCGTTCGACATACCTACACTGAGAGAACTCACAGTATTATTTGTAAATACGGGCGCTATACTATCAGTCGAAAGTCTTAAGTGTCCTCAAAGAAAAAAAAAAGACATTACGGGTGATTCGGGATACCGTGTGAGATGCCTGTTAGTAATCCCATAAGACTTAGAAGTGAATGGGAAATTGGGATGGGATCAGCACGCGGTACTTACTGTCGTCGTGGGTATGGACCATTACCTGCCTTCGCTAATCCATGCGCTGATCAGCAGTGGGGAATAATGACGACCAGCTGTAGGAGTATTTGCTCACTATATATTGCGTCATAAGGAGCAGAATTTCTCATTCTTGCCCCTAAGGTATTTCTGATATAGGAAACATAACTCTAACTCTTTTCCTATATTAATTATAATTGAACTTATATCAAGTTCACCATATTCATATATCAAGTTGATAAAAGTTAGTCCTTTAATTTTGGTTTGCCTTTCATTGATCTTTTCGTGACACTCTCATTACGCATTCACCAGTTTACTTCACAAGTTCAAGGTGCGTAAAGAAGTTTGACGACCTGCTGGCTCAGGTGGTAACGTAGCGGTCAATCCGCGTTTTACGCCAATGGTCGCGAGTTCGCCCGCCTGCGACATGGATGTTTATATATGTATCATATCTATTTCTATAATCGTAAATATATAAAATTTCTTAAATTTATAAAAATATTAAATATGCTTCCGTTGCCTAGTACGCGTACCTTGCGGTACTTACCATAGGACTGGGCTAGCGTGATGTAAGAAGTCCACAGATATTATTACTATATTACTATTAAGTTTTTATAATGAAAAAAAAAAAATAAAAATCGGACAGTTATTTTTTAATCTAACGATGAAGAATAGTGAAAAAATAATATTTAATTTAAAACTCTTATGTTAAGAGAGTGAAAGGCGCAACTTCTTTTACTTTATAATAGTTTTCACTACACAAATGTTCTAAAAATATTTTTAGATTTTGTAATAGAAATTGGCTTGGAACATTTTTTATTGCACACTGCCTCCGAAAGGAATTATTTACCTGGCTTAGTTATTAGTTAGACTCATTAATTTTAGTATTGATGTCTTAAACTAAACATAGCACCTCAAGACAGCAAGATAAAGTAAGTACTGTTTGCGTTAATCGGAACAACTAAATAATTATAATTCTTCTGGTACTTTTAATAACTTATGACATCATGACATCTGTCATCTCAGTCCACCCGTGGTAATTAAATAAACCGCGATAAAATCCGTAAAAGCTGTTTTTTTGTTGTAATTCAGTATTGATGTAGAAATCTAAATCAATAATATTTTTTTAAGTAATTCGACAATATTTTTTTAAGGTATTCAATAATATTTTACAAACAGCCAGGATCCTAATTTCCGTACGTTACAGTGAAGTTCAAGGGCCAGCACGTATAGAACACTTAGCTTGCTTCTGCAGAATAAAAATGAAATGAATGTCCATAGCATTAAAACCCATCCATACGATATAATGCTATAATAGCTAATGCCGAATTTTCCTGACTGAATGTTAGCACTTGCCTCACAGAAAGCAACGTGGACTTTATACAATTAGTTTTCTAATACTTTAATAATATGTTATTGATGCTAAACGAATGTAAGATTTCATTCACTTCGTCAAAGCATTCACTTTGTCAAAATTTGTATCTTGTCTCTTATTCTTAATAATAAGGAACGTCTCATGATGATTATCAAGCTCACCCGTAGGTGATAGGTTATAATAAAATCGATGACTGAGATGTTTATCTGTCCCAATATCAGAGCTTCAAGTTAAGTTTTAGGATAATAATTTTAGTAGAACAATTTACGCCATTTTCCTGTGAATCAAGTGGTATAATTTTTCATTTGTTAATCCTTAGGTACCTACCTACCTACATTTTTTACAGCATAGTGACGATAAACGAGCGATCAGAGCCATTTCGTCTTTACCGACGTCAATCAGCCTGTGGAGTTGCCCTTTCACAGCTCATTCACCCCCACCGGCTATTCACATCCCCGTTCCTAACGGATCAATTCGACTGCAATGTAGCATGGCAAAAACTCTGATCAATTCATCATATATATTATATGTCAGAGAACAGAGAGAGGCGAACAAAATAATTAAAATGATTTAAGAAATTAGGAAATAAATAGGTATGATTACCAAACCGTGGTACCAGAACTTAATAGGTTAACTAATGGCTATTAATTTAAATAACATGGTTTACGTACTTATTTAATAACTAACTAGTTATCTTTTTTTAAGTGATAAGTTACATTTTAGTAATTGAAGTAAATATATTTAAAGTATTTAACGACGTTGCAGATTGTATTTCTCGGCAATTGGTATTTTATTTCATAGGTTACGACGTCAATTAAAATTAATAACAAATAGCTACTATAATTAGCGATCATTAAAATGAATGTAGAAAAACAACACAATCAAAAGATACGATAATTAGTACCAAGTATCAACCATAGACTGGCAGATAAAAATATTTTTATTAACGTATTTCTCACTCGCTAAGACCGCCTGCATTAGATATAGTAACAGCAAAAGGTTTTATTATTTTTTATTTTCCGTATGAACTGTTTATGAGTTGTGAGTCAAGTTTAAAATGATTAATTATGTGTCATTCCCTTTAAAAAACAAATAAAATATTGCTTGTGTAATAAAAACTGGCGTAAAATCTTCCTTCTTTCGTGCGGTCTGTAAGTGAAGGAACCGCATCGGCATAGTAATTTTGCGGATGTTCACGTACTCTGTATGAAATCAAGATGTTGTGTACGAATGGGGTGCATTCGTACAAATATCTTGTGTTTATTATTTTTTTATCTTGCGTATTGCTGGAATAGCCACTAGTTTAAGATTTTTCGGTGAACGATTACAATATATTTCTTACATTCAGGTACAGATACTAAATCATTTTATCAATTTACTAGAAGACAAGGAAAAATGTAAAGAATTTATAATCTGCCTGTCGCATGCGAAAGTCGAAGATGACTCTCGTTCCAACGTTGACATCTACAACAGAATGAAACATCCAAAAAGTGTGTATCTATATCTCATATTGGAAATGCGCAGGCGGATTGCAGAGACTATAGGCATTTAACATTAGCGAACACAACACTTAGATCCCTAGGCTGCTTTCATTTGAGAAAAAACGACTTCGTCTTACAATCTGTCTTTATGGATGAAACCTCGCTTCATCGTTATACGCCAGAATCCAAACAACAGTCCAAGCAGTGAAAACGTCAAACGAACCGATCCCAAAGAAAAGAAAAACAATTTTACCGGCTGGTGAGGTATCAGTATTATGGGATGGTGTCATAATGTAGAGTATGTTTCAAACGGCCAAACAATACACTTAACATGTTATTGCACATTATTGCGTTAAAAATTAAAGAAAAACGTCCACGGTTACCGAGACAGAAAGTTGTTTCACCAGGATAACGCACGCGTTTACATGTTTGTTGAAAGTATGGCTCAAGAAGGTGATTGTGGTTTACAACTGTTACACCACCAGACTAATTTGCCTGATCTGGCAACTTCCAACTTTCATCTGTTTCCTAACTTAAAAAAAGGTGGCCAGAAATTTTCGTCAAATACTTTTCACTTGTGCTACTTCGACACGGTTTTGTTTTCTAATTTCTTATAAATAAATCCTGTTACCGCCAACTTTTAAACTAGTGATACATATTCACCGAAATTAATAAACATTTGAGAAATTCTTAGTAAGAACAATTTCGGACTGGTATACGGATACTATTGCGAACTCTCACAAAAAGATAGAATGTTGACTACTAGCGTTCATTACTGTTCACTAAAGATCAACAGTGAGAAAATAGGTCAGATAATGATTTAAAACATCCATCAATAGTCCTCTCGCACTTAGCTCTGACTTAAATCTAGTTGAGGAAGTTAAGGAGGATTGATAAGTTGAGGAAGTTGAAAGCGAGTTATAACTTAGTCATTATAGAGAGAGAGAGAGAGAGAGGTGCGAGCACACATGTTCTTCTCTCAGAGCCAGTGACGTTTCGGAAAACTAAAGACGTGTTACATGAAAGCACTAATTTCGGAAGGTACTGGTTCGAACCAATTCGGAAAATTCCTTCAATGTTGGATAGGATAGCCTCTTTGTCAAGGAGAGCTATATATAGGCTATAGAACATCAAGTCACGACGAATAGGTACGCGCGTTATGCGGGTGAAACTGCGAGGCGCTGCCACATCTCATAACACTCACCAAATATTACGATTTATTTGTTGTGTATTATGAGAAAATTTTATATAAGAAAACATTAATAACAATCATTACAATGAAGTAGGTAGTACCATTTTCTCAATCAACTCCATTACGTCATCAAAACAAGTGAGTCATAATTATCGATTATGAGATTTCCATGAATTGTTCCCTAACTTGGTTTACTGCATTACAATGATTTTCTTGCTCAGTGTTTAGTCACAATATGATTTACTTTATTCCCGTTAGTGATTTTGAATTTAGTTAATGACTAGTGATGTGTAAAATGACAACAACGACGAGGGAAGATTTTACCTTTCTTTGTTTGATAGGTATTGTTTTATATTTTCTTTCCTTTCCTCATACACCATTATACCATCCATTCGTCAGAAGACTGAGTCTCGGATGAAAGTCTGACTAAGCTGATTCCTAAGCCAGGTCATCAGCTCCAACGGAGATTCTGCGAGAAATGTAATCACCATTTGAACTTAATAACTTTCTGAACTGTGAAGGTTACTTCGTTCTTTTGCGGACTTCCAAATTTTGGATCATATTACCTCGCCGAGAAACACCGGGTATGGTTCTATTTATGTCACGCTAAGTAACTCTGAGCTACTTATGTAAAAGAATATAATAATATTATAATATATTTAATCTTATCTAAATATTTCATACTTAATAATAACAATGATAAAAATGTTAACATTGCTTCTACGATATACTATAATGATATGATGTTTTATTGTTAATGGTCATCAGTTTTTTATAGTATAAGGAAGCAGACGAGCAATCGGGCCATTCGGCCACCAGCCTGACGACTGCCGCCGACGCCCATAGACATCGGCATTATTATTATGATGCCTTGTCCCGACTCTCCTCCTCCCCTCCAATGGACCACCGGCTACTACGAAACCGCGTGAAAGGTGACAACGAAACTATCACTTTACGACAGTATCATGTGAGCGAGAGGTACCTCCCGGGTGATACCAGCCCAATCGGACACAATGCCGCTTAGCTTAAAAGTGATGTAGAATCACATAGTCACATCTCCGATATCAACTTCTTTATCACTATGTTGAATTGTCACACGAGCACAACATGTGTCAGTTCTATATGTAATAATAGTATAACATCTGTGGACTTACCACACAACGTTTTCCTAGTCCTTTTTTTATTTTTTTTTGTTGACGCGGGGAAGCTCATTTACGCGCCTTCACTGACCCTCGGTGGGGTGGTGTCCAGTGGTGTGTGGAGCTCGCAGCACATTATATAGTGCCGAATACCCACAAATACCACCGCGAGTGCCACCAGTGCCTTAGGTGAGGTGCCGCGGAACAGCAAATCATCAGGGCACCTCGACGGCAAGTCAGCCCCCGAAGGGACCGACGCCACCTCCAAATTGTCCTGCCCCACGGGACAACGCCAACGACTTTGAGACAGTACAATGGGGTGAGGTTCCCATCCTCGCCCCGTGCGCAAAAGCGTCGTCACTTTTTCTCTTTCGTCCCCTCTCCTTATAAGAGTAGGGGTACAAAGAATGGCACCTCCTCGTGCTCTTTAGTCCCCTCTTTTTATAGGAGTGATACTAAGACCCGCCACCTCCTGGGTTCAATTGGCTTCGCCCAAGTTGTCTCGGATTACCTTAGGCTACTGAGCCCCACTGCCACGACAAGGTTTGAACCATGGTGGAGTTAGCCCAGTCCTGAATTTAGTGCTAGATAACGGAAATATATTTACGATTTTTAATATAGAGATACATACAATACATATACATCCATGACTTATACGGGATTCGAACCCGCGACATCCCGCGTAACACGCAGACTAACAGCCACGTTACCATCTGAGCCAGTTGATCGTCAAATATGTGGACATAATATTTTCATAGTTTAGGTTTAACCGATGTGTGTGAGAGGTACTCAAGCCGTGAGTTACCACATAACGGAGCGAAGTTAAACAGACTGTGAAAACGAGCAAAACCAGAACGAAACAGAAACTATTTTGTCAGTCTAGCATGGCGACAACGCGATAGTATCGCTGGGCGGCTCGGCTCATCACTAGCTGTTACTCATTAGGATACACGTCCAAGCGACATAGATTGACCTTATTAAAACGCATACTCATTCAGTCTTTAGTGACATTGTTTAAAGCACGCGTTGTGGTCCAGTTATTATTAACGCAATGAAAGGGCAAATGTTCCTATTTGTTATAGGCCTTAGTCTTTATTTAGTACAAAACGTTGCGACTCTTCCCAGAGACAGTTCTGTTGTAACAGCGGAGTCTGTGGCAAAGGAAACTTTGCAGTTAGGCCTTGAAAAGGAACCAGAACATAGTGTTATAAATACTGGTATGTACCTTTTTTTACTGGCATTTTAATTGTTTTAAAATAATCGTATTTTTCTTAGACCTCGCAGAAAAAAATCGTTGTCCATTCGGTGGCGTCGCTATAAAAGTCACACTTTTCAAGTTTATTAGTTGTTGTTTTCACAGTTGTTTTAATTAGATCGATATTTATTGTAGGCATTCACTAATGAGTCTATTATAATTCATTTGACGGAAAACGCTGTGACCATATCATTAAACAAGTACAATAGAATAAGTAACTTGGCCCATTTTCATTTAGGTTCGCGCGTGTCTTATCAATGTTGGAAATATTTCTATATAGACCACCGATAAAAAAATGTATGTACGATTTCATAATGAAATAATAATATTTCATATAGTATAATGCTAAAGAGTCCCGTGATTGCATGTAAACATTTTTTTTTGCAAAGTCAACCCTACTTGCATGAGCCGTGGCGACTGGCGGTTAATCCGCTCGTTACGCCAAAAGTGCCCCGCCTACGCCATGAATGTTTATAAATGTTTTCTATGTATTTCTATAATCATGTTAAATTTATAAAATTATTAAATATATTTCCGTTGCCCAGTGCATGTCTTTACGGTACTTAACATAGACTAGGCTAAAACTCGGTGTGATAAGTCCACAGATATTTTTATGTTATTTGCGTAGGTTCTAGTTGGGCGGTGTTAGTCTTGAATATGTAATTATAATTACATTATTTTACCATTATTTTGTATATATATATATATATATATATATATATACAAAATTATATTTTAATTATTCATATCTTTTTAAATTTATAATTACAGAAGCAATTCCGGCACACCGTGTCACGTGTGATTACGAAGAAGCTACTGAAGATGTAAAATGTCAGTCTCACTGCTTGCCTAAAGGTTATTCGTATGGGATCTGTGTAAGCAATGTCTGCAGCTGCGTGTAAATCACATTTTGTGTAATATGCGTACACACACCCAACGAAATAATAATCATTGTACCCTTTTTTCATTCATGGCAATAAACTCATAACATTACAGTAGAATGTATCTTATTTAATATTAGCGATATTCCCCAGCTCCGTCTTACTAGCTTTGTAATAAAATGGTAACAATTTTATATTTCAGTCAAAGTTCCTTCAATATCGATACAACCGTTCCATAGAGTACCCCTAGTCGGGCTAGCCTATGATGGGTTTCGTAGCAGCAAACTAAAAATTATTACATTTCTTAAACCACCAAGTCTATTTATTCTATACAAACCAATTATTTTTAGGAAGAGGTAGTGCCATGCTGCATAGGAGGAGGTAGTGCCATGCATCATACATGACACTACATCCTACTATGCAACGTAATTGGGCCGACACGATCGGGGAGGTGTCGCTCGTTCATATAATACCGCCGTAAAAAGCTCCGATTTCTCTGTTTGCCCCCCGCCCCCTTTTTATAATAGAATGTGATTTACATTATAAAATATGAAGAAATTTTTCTGTTCTCGGTGTTTTAAAATAACAATTGAATTGACACCAAGAAGCCAGTAATATTGAAGTAGAAAAATAGTCCCTCCCCTTCTAGATCGCTGCTTCGTTTCTGGAACGTATTGATAAATCCAAAATATATGATGTCGTAAACACGCCGTGACGAGCCTGCATCAAATTTATCTATCGTGTTACGCCACCCAGCTGGGCAGCCAGCGTGGAACTGTCCCCCTCACGCGAATCTTGTAAAATATCTTGAATGCTTCTCGGTCCAATCTGCATTGTGTTCTGAATCCCCTGATACGTATACGTAACCTCGTCCCGAAAGCTGGAGCTCGCAACTGGA
>JAFELO010000362.1:457148-467710 GCA_017140195.1 Eumaeus atala | reverse complement strand
TATATTACATTTTTATTATTTGAATTTACACTTACTTGTCCCTTATGTTCTCAATGTAGTCAGCTATCAAATCTATTGCGGCTTTTCCAAATTCACGAAACTGTTCCGAATCCATTTCAATTGCGAATCGCTATATTATTAAACTTTGAACTCGTATCTCACGCACTATCAACTGAGAGAGCGTTCCTTGAGACAATGGTGAAAAAGGTTGCCGCGAGGAATATATATAGCGTGTTCTCAGCTTTCTATTGTTTTACGTTCTTATATCTGCTGATATTTATAATGCAGGCTGTGAAGAATATAAAAACACACAATTTCATGTTATAAAAAAATAAATAGTAAATACAGAGCCTTAAATAAAGTTGAAACAAACAAAGGGCTCTCTTAGTTTTGATAGTGTCGGCTAATCGCATTCAACTTAAGCCAGCTACTGTATGTTCCTCTCAGACACCTTCACCAGTGTTTGACCCTGCCGCTGGTGCATCAAATAGGTATGATGAATAACACTCATAATATTTTTTATTACTTTTGCTATACAAATTATGACCATAAAAATAATCATTCAGATTATCCCTGTATTTTTTTGCTTACTTTGTGAATTGTTATGTTTAATTTTTTTGCCGTAACAAGATTTTTATCTAGAGAATTTTATCTTTCTCCTTATTCTACGTTTGTAGAAAGACCACCCTAAGAATAGAAAGGAGGTATTGAATATATTGAAAATTTTATTATTATGCATTAGTAGCTTTTGGAAAAGCTAAAACTTTTGACTAACTTCCGGGTGTCGGTTTTTTGTGATGTGCTCGGGAAGTGTACACATTTACTCTCACAACTTTTTCCTAATGCGCCAAATGAAGTACAATTTCAAATCAAAAATTACTTTTAATTTGAATTCCAGCAAACAAAAAAGCATAATAAAAAGCTTATTTTCGGAAAAAAAGCACATGTGTGCACCAGAGAGTGGGAATCGAAGGTACTCTCTTGGGCAAATTTCTCCTCGATTCTACCGTGTAATGAGAAAAGAAAGTGCACCTGTGACTATGCCTGCCAATTTGATTAATTTATCTCTGTGTCCTGCGTGATAGCCAGCCACTAGTGAAATACTGCAGATCCCATTGGCCAACGCTAACGCTACCATTATTACCAAAATAACTTAAGGATCGTCTGGCAAAGCTTGTGGAAATTCACAGTATTCAAATATATCAATGCTCTAAACCTAATTACCCTATATATTTTTTTCGTTATGTATCAGCTATCCATATATAGTATATTTAGACTTCTGATCAGTGGTGATTGTCAACAAACCATAATGTTATACTGTCAATGTTTTGACAACTGCGGTACTGTCGCGAACTATATGGCCGTAACACATAAAACTCACAATAGTAGCATCTTCAATAAAGTGCTAAAATCGTTCATGAATGTTAACTGAGAAGAAATTGATCGTAATTATTATAAAGCACCGAAAAAAATACAGTTTTCTTCCGCATCTAAGGAGCTCACATCCAACCTAAACAACGATGTGATACATTTCAGGATTTTATTGTCACGCACAAGAACCACAACGTTTGGTAGCAGCATGTGTAAAGACGTCTTTTCTCTCTTCTTACGCCTAATTATTTTCGTACCTAAGTTATTCTTTTTATTTTTCATTTATTTTAAAAGCCATACATCATAACATTATTAAGTCAGTCATATAATTGGAGTAAATTTATAACAAAAAATTTATATTATAAAATGGCTTGAACATTAAGTGTTGCTTAGACAATTTGTGTTACTTCTTGAGCGGTATCTTTATAATATTCAGTCAAATCTAAGATCTAGTGATTGTTTAGTGAAACTTTACAATCTAGTACTGTATTCCGCAGTGAAGCATGAGCTTAAAAAAATGATTGAAAAAGAAGAAAAGATCCCCCAAAGAGCACAAAGTTTCTTTTAGGAAATCTCACCTAAGTTGTTCGTTCGTCGAATTAAGTGGAGGAGGTCCTCTTCTCCCTCACATCGTGTTCAGTTTGGATCGTCCCTTTTTTCATTATGAAATTAAACTTGTTGAGTGGGATGTGATAAGTGCGAGTACGGAAGCAGATAACCAAATCGCTTCTGTTGATGTTTCTGGAGGTAAACCAAGGTGTGCGGGGTGGTTCGTTCACATTGATCCTATACTAGATGCCTTTGTTTTTCGAGCATTCATTGAAATATAATTTTAATTTGATACAGTTGTCGGATTTCACTTTTGAACGATGATCAGGGTAGTGCGGTACCGTATCGAGAGGTATGCCGTTCTGAGTTCTTTCTTTTTATTGAGTAAATGTGTATTATTTTTTACTTTATCACAACCAATTAAACACCTTTTTATAGGAAGGCACAGGTGAGTTTTAGTAAGAGATAATACCAGTGCATTTTATCTGAATTGGGCCCACATGGATGAATGAATATAAACTTTGTAAACACAGTAACAATATATTTCTCACCTAAGTTGAAATAATGAGCACGATACAAAATGAAACGGTACAAATGTAGGCACCTACTATAGAAGAGTTTTTCTTAAATATATACAACAAACACAGGAAAATGCACAACAGTGTAATATAGTGTCCAAAACCGAAACTACTCAGTCGTGTGAGTAAGATCACAATCCTGGTATTAGGTGGTCCCAATGGACCGCCGTAACGAAACAACTACGCTGTCGTGTTACGCGCAGCTTAGGAGTAGCCGGTTACATATTGGCAGATGTAGGGCGACGTATCTGCAGGACTATAATGTCTATGGGTGTGACTAGTCATCAGAATACGCCGATTGCTCGTTTGCCGCCCTATACAAAAAAAAAGAGATAGAATCAACCATGACCAAAAGCCTTCGGTATTATCAGACTAACCACCAACGCCTCCTCTTCTGTTCCAGTTGCCTTTGCCTCTAGATGTGTCAGGTAAGTTAGGATCGAACCAGTGGAGTGAGTGTGACGAAAACTGTGCTGATGGCCACTAAGCAGCTGGTGCTCCTCTACGGATCACATGAACTGGCCGTTGACGATAGTTTCCAGTGGGACCGGCTACAGGTTTAACCAGAAGTTTCAGATAAGGTGCAGGTACTTCAAAATCTGGGATCCGCGTAGGCGACGAAACCAGTTATGTATTCACGACGTCACTTTGGCATCTTATACCAAAGTGGAGTCGTAAACAGATCTTCCCGCTTGATTGGAGGATCATGAACCGAGCCGACCGCCGTGATGGATGTTAGTTGCCAAGAATCATTCGGTCGGCGTCTGCTAGAGCACAAAACGCAGAAAGCCAGAGACTTGCGAGAGACAGCCGTGACGATGATCCATTACCGTCACGTCACGCCGATATAATGTGAGAGAGAGAGAGAGAGAGAGATAGTGGCGCCGCACCGGCCGCGCCGGCACAATCCACCTGCATAATAAAACATGCAGCAAACACTTGTTCCTATTAATATCATATTAGGATTTTTTTTGTTTTACTAGAATTTGTAAACTCTCGTAAGTATTTTAATGTTAGCATTTACATCTCCCACATGAGTATGCTATTTACATTCAACTGAATTGTTAAGATAAATTACAATGACACCTACTGTACCATTAGTTCATTTATTTAGACAGATCTGTTTAAATACATACAGAATGATCTCATGAAATAATGAATTACTCGTGTATGCAAAGAGTGGTAATGTATACTAATGTACGTAATTTCAGTTAACAATTTCAATAAAAAGAAAAGAAAAGTATTATTAACTGGAAATCATATAGTATTAAAGTCATAGTAGAAAAATACAACTAACTACGTTTCGTAAGAAAACAGGTAGCCATAGAAACTGGCGATGCAAGTTAAAACTGAAACCATCAAGGAACAATGACCTGTATTTAGTAGCTCCGAGTGGCTACTACGACTTAGCTTACACCGCGTAGTGGTGATAATCGATTGAGTTCTACCTTTCCTGTGCTACGTAGCATGTCGCTGACGCGAGCGCAATTTTTTTCTTAACGAAGATTTTGAAAAAATGCAACATATTGTGTTTGTATGGTTTTTGGTTACCTACGTTATTTACAGCTGGGCTAAATAACGGAATAGATGGGGTTCTATTTACATGTTTCAAGCTTTGTCGCAGTAGTGGGGCTCAGTGGCTTCAGGTGAATCTACCAACTTGGACCGAACGAATTGAATCGAATGTCTAAATATGTTTCCAGCGTAAAAAAAAATCGCGACCGACCGGTCCGCAAAGCGCGCTAAAATACCCATAGAAGAAAAAGACAGCAAGCCAACGCTGCTTCTTCTAATGGGTCTTCTAGCCCACCGCCAGCACTGATAACCTCAGTCACCCGTACTCCTTATGATAGTCATGATACCCCCGCGATTGAAAAAGACCCGATGGGCACGCCAATCGCGCAAAAATCCGCTCCTAAGGTGAAATAGTCCCTAACCATCATATTACAAGACCGTACTTTCTGAAATTTAATTTCCAGTGCCTTAAATGACAGAGACCATAACGTCCTGCACACAGTGCAATAATCAGGGCAAACACCGACCTCATTTTTGAAATTTCCAGTCATCTTGACTCCGTCGCAGAGGCTATGAGCGCACTAGGTCACATCCTTCGCTTTGGGAACGAAGTCGACCGCACGATCGCCCTAAAAGAGAGAGAGAGCCTTGGCCAGCAAGATCAAACAAGCCCGCAACGCCGTTTAAATGACTACCACAGCCAGAGTTAAACCCCGTTCCCCCAGGATAGTAACTTTCAATGCGAACGGTACCTGCAACAAAAAATATGAGATCTGTACGAGAAACACAATATTGACGTCCTACTATTGCAGGAGACGTATTTAGAACCGTGTAATAGCGATCACACTTTCCGTATGATCCCCACCCGTGCAGGGCTCGCTAGCATCATCTACACTGAATAAATTGTGCTACTATCCCCAACAGAACTGACCTGTCACGGTTTCAGAAAGCGTAACAGGCCCGTTCGGTGCCCCAATTTTCTAGATTTTGCCCTCGTGAAAAGCGTCTCAGTCAACGTCAGTCGGAGTGAGACGTTACGAGAGCTACACTCAGACTACAGTACTTGACTTTAGTCACCATGGAAATGTCGTTTTCACAAAGACGATTATCGACTACACCGTCTTAAAAATACATTTAAATGAGTTTGAATCTAGTCATCTCGACAACATTCCCAATATGATAGAGCTCGGTGAAACTGCCATCGTGGCAACCACCCATCTCCTTAACCATATCCGTATCATGATCGAAAGTTTTAGCAAAGAGATCATATGTAGATATGATGATTCCGGTGGGTAGCCACTGGAATCATTTTGATCCCCCGGAAGATGTAAAATAATTAAATCCATAGAGGCGCGAATACGACCGGCCTAAGGTAACAAACAGACCCTTTGACTTCTCGAAAGAGAGGTAAAAATCAATATAAACTACTACTACGCTATACAATGAGTCTCTTCCTAAGTAGTATAATCCCCTCTCATACGGCCTATTGCCCCGTCATTCAGGCCTCACAGATCGAAATCCGTCTAACTGTGCCCACGCTTATACGACCTAATCTTCCTCCTGCAATAGATGACGTTGAAAAAGCTTAGATACTAGTCGACGCGCTAGATTCTAGAATCTCAGTATTCCCCGAGTACCATGCAACTAATCTCTTTTCACGTAACCAAGGTACATAGAGGAGGTTGAGCACCGCCTTTCTCTACCACCAGAAGGCAACCCTGTACATCCTACCACTAAAAACCAGGTGAAATTTCTTATTAAAGATCTCGTCCCTACACGGTCCCTTGGACCAGAAGGTATCACAAACAAAGTGCTTAAAATCTTGCCACCTGTTCCAATAAACCTCATAGTGTGCATATTCAACGCTTTCCTTGAGGGATGCACGTTCCTAGACATATCGAAGTAAGCCACTGTGATCGGTGTCCACAAGCCAGGCAAGCCAAGAAACTTGCCCACAAGTTATCGTCCAATATGCCTCACCAGTACTCACGTATCAAAGACGTAGCGAGGGATAAAGAACCCTTCATAGACCAGCAATTTGCATTTGACGTAGCTCTCTATTGTTCGTTACAAGTATTCTCGGAACATATGCTGAACGGTTGAAACCGTAAAAATAAACACCGCATGCAACGTCTTCTTCGGCGTGGCAAAAGATTTGACTAAATTTGGCATGAAGGCCTGATCTGCAAAGTATATAGCCTAGAAATGCCAGAAAAACCTTTACTTATCATTAAGGACTACATATCTAATTACAGCACTTCCGCTACCGGGTAGAGGGCACACTGTCCTCCTTATGCCCCCTCCGAACCAGAGTCCCAAAGGGCTCTGTGTTATCCCCAACCCTGTATAAACTATACACGAGCGACACCCCGCACCATCGCAGGGTAGAGTTGGTGAAGTTCGCAGACGGTACTGCCCTTTACACGAGTCTAAGATCAGTCAGGATATCAAAAGCTAATCTCCAGCGGGTCATCACTGCACTCGGTGCGCGGTTCGCACGATGGAGAACAAAAGTCAACTCTGAAAGGACGCATACGCTTCGGTGGCGTGGCCCCAGAAATACCCCGTGTAAATTCTGTGAAGTATCTCGGAATCACACTTGGTCATGCTCTCACAAGTCAATGCTTCAAAGAACACATAACCAAAGTCAGTAATAAAGCGCGGTACGTCGTACATAAGTTTAATGTTATTACCCAATAAATGCTAAAAGTAAGGTGTCTCTTAGAAACAAGCTTACGCTCTACAAAGTCTGTATCCGCCTGATACTCTCATATTTCAGCGTAGTATTCGCTCACGCTAGACCTAAGGAGAGGGCCACATAGAGATTTTGCAAAAGTACAAATTCGCTTCCTGCGAATGGCCACCGCCTGTCCGTGGTACGTAGTAGTAGCGTACGTGGTAGTAGTAATTGTGTAGGTCGAGATTGCGTATCTCGACCTACTTTGAACTGCCCTCTATCAGACCTCACTTACAAGATATCTCAACTGAGTATTTTGATCGGGTGCTACGTCACTCTAACCCTCTTGTTACAAATAAATTTATATTGTTGATTTTATATTTTTACAAAAGCACTGTACTATGATCCCAGTTTATTTCCTGTCATTGGTCGTCGTCCCAGAGATGTTCTGTCGGACGAATAATATCACATCACGACTTCTGTCAAACACTTTGAGCAAACATGCTCTCAGGCACGGCACCACACACCAGGTGTAGTGACACGCAGACGACCCCGGGGATAGATACGAAACATACACTACAACCTAGACCCTCGTCAAAACAGCAGCACATCTTCGACTACGAATAGTCCGAAGGACACTTTCAGGGTAGGGACTAATTTCAATACGACTCGCTATTTGCCTATCTCAAATAACATCGCCGTACTGGTGGCGCGCGAGTTCTTCCACCTGTCTGAGGGTGTAGGGGGGGAGGTACGGCCGCCCCAGTTATGATCCTCTCCTGAGCCAAATGTTCAGGTGACGTGAGGCCATTCCAACTACCGTGAGTTGTCCCAGACGTCAAGAGTCCGGGGAGGAGAGACCTCTCTGTCCCTCAGGCAATGATTGTCAGTTAAATTTCCTGTAACAAACACTCCCATTTCGGGATGCATCTTGGAGAGATCTGCGGGAGAGAGGAGGTCGGTCCCTCTTAGGACCCCAAACCTAGTCTTATAGCTGTCCGATGAAGCTGTGTTGGGCTTCTCTTCCCTTCCACATAACATAAGGTCCAGAAAAAAACGCGTTAAATTAAAATTTTAAAAAGACCTATTTTTGAACTGGTTTTGTATGAGTCTAATAGATGATGATTGTGTATAACACGCATCACGCATAGTCCCACTCGAGTGAGCACTGATCGGTGCATTGGTCAAGGATACAGACGAGGCTGGTTTGACATAGAAAAATATTCTCATAAAAGACTTCTCTGTTACTCTTGTTTTTATTGGATCTGTGTAGGAGTTTGAGCTGAACTGTAGCCGAAAAGGGGCAGCACGACCAGGGAGGTATCTAGAAGCCCTTTGTGTTCAGGGCTTTGGTTATTTATAATACATAACACTTTTTTGTTATGTTGCATCGCTCGGGAATGCACTATCTACACTTGGTATTTGGTAGCCCAGCGGAAATCATGTAGCCGTGACTTTTGGCACAATAAGTAAACTGGAAGCCGGAGCCTTTTGATGACTACCGAAGCCCATAAACATCCATCACATGGGTCACAGGAGAATCCGAAACCGCACGCAACCCGTCAGTATAGCTGTCACTTTCCGGGGCTACATGTGTGCGAGAGTACCCTCTCGGACTACTAGTAGTAACAGTTATATGCAGTAAGGACTACTGTCATTGACGTGTAATAGAAATCTTAAAAATAAAAACGAAATAGTATGCGAGTCTGTGCAATTCACAAAGCAGAAATCAAACTTCTGAAATGTGGCTATAATTTTTTTTCTCTCTTGATGTGCATTTTTAATTGACATGCACAATACTATAAGTCAGTTAAAAATCTAAACACAGACGAGATGTCTATTTATATCAGAAACAATAACAAACACAATCAAAATAATAAATCTGCATGTATAATGTATACATGTTTAATTCACACAAAAAAATATATAATAATTACAAAAAAAAAAAACAATTTATATTAAATTCTTTCTACATCCAAAGACACTCTCCTTTTAATATTAAACATTTTTTTATTTGGATCAATTACATTACCTAAAACATAATCAACCCCATCTTTTATAATTTTCCAACTTTTATCAACGTCCTCCTCGACTGTCATTGGAGAGCAAACAACAAACCGAATAATATAATGATTTCTTAACGTCGTTGCTACCATGAAAATTTTCTTCTGACTAACCAGATGTTCAAGAAGCTTTTCTGTAAGATAATCACTCTTACCTATTCGAAAACATACGACTGTTAGAGATGGTTCTGGTTCAATTACCAATCGTTTATCAGCTTTAACCAAATTTTCGAAATATTTAGCTAGATTAATTTGTGTTCTTACCAGATTTCTAATACCGACAGCACCGTAAATTTTTATTACGAACCACAATTTTAAAGCTCTGAACCTCCGGTTTGTTGGAATTTGCCAACAGCTATAGTGAGGTATTACACTTTCATTTTCATTTCCCTTCATATTCACGTCACCTTTAACGTCAAAGGTTCTGATTAAATCAAAACAATCCCTGACCCACAGAACGGAGCAATCCAAATTGACCATCAACCATTTGTGAGGGTTGAAAACAAAGGAGTCAGCGTACTCAATACCCTTGAGCAAATGTTTATATTCTGGGCAAATTAAGGCTGTACCAGCGTATGCTGCATCGACATGCAACCATACTCCTTCTTCTCGACATAGTGGTCCCAAATCTTGTAACGGATCAAACGCGCAAGTGCCTGTTGTTCCTAAAGAACTAACAACGTAACATGGGATGAGGCCTTTAGCTTTGTCTTCTTCAAACGCTTTCAATAGTGTTTCTTTCTGAAGCTGCCCATTATCATCGCTTTTTAACAGTCTTACGTGCATGGCTCCGAGAGCTCCCGCCTTTTCAACTGATGAATTCGATTGGTCGGATGTATAAAGGACTAATTTAGTTTCAATTAATTCTTCATCCCCAAAACCTTGTACCTTAATTTTTCTTAGTAATCTGTCTTTAGCAGCTAGCAAACAAGCCAGCGTGGATTCACTTGCAGAACCCTGGAAATAAAAATAACGTATAAAGTTATATTTAAGTATATATCCACATGTATGTGTGATATAGGTTTGCACTTGGATGTACCTGTATTGTTCCACCTCCAGGTCCTGATGAAGAATTCAGAAAATATTCTGGTAAGCCTATAAGCTTAGCTAGCCAACTCACTACAACTACTTCTAATTCTGTACATGCTGGACTGTCGAGCTGCAGGAGAAATAAAAGAGTTACATAAGCGAAATATGCGAAATAAATTTTGCACATTATTTTAAGTCAGTGCCAAAAAAAGGCATTGTTTATTGCTTATGAATCTAAGTCTGCTCCAGCCTCATCGCAGCCCACCCATGCGATAAAATACGTCCTTGACACCGCCATCGAACATGTCACATTTCGAAATTATATTGATAGATCAAAATGTGTCGAATACAGATTTATTTTAACTTTTTTATTGCGGTGGTATCGGTCGGGGTCGGTCTTTTATTTTTGAATTGGCGAGGACGGAATCACTGCGAACTTGTTCTCTTTGAAATAAAAGTATCTTTAAAAATCTATAACTACCCTATAACTTATACATGTACCTTTCATCATCACTTTAGCTGCATCAGATGATGAGTACCAAATGCGAATATCATTAGTCAGTATATATAAACCAGTGACTAAGGTGACCCCATGGTCAATATAGTCTTGTAAAATAAAAATATGTCTACATCACGTCCCATCCTTTTTGGAAGTCGGTTAAAACTGATGACATTAACGACAAAAAGTAATCACGAAGGTAAATTGGAAACAAACAGTTGGCACGTTTCTGTTACGAACTGTAACTGAAATTACATAGTCGTAACAAGGATGTGTATTGT
>JAFELO010000362.1:444511-456980 GCA_017140195.1 Eumaeus atala | reverse complement strand
GCTCCCTGGCCATGATAATAATAGTAAAATTAGCTATTGCCAATAGTGGTCGGATTCCTTTTCGACCCTAACCTAGTTTGGTGCCAGATGAGACTCATAGTAATCCGATGGTGTTATACAATACAGCTTATATTTGGCTTCTCTTCGCTTCCACAGCGTCATAAGTTTTTATACGTTATTGCGGGACGAAGGAGGAATCGGTGCCATTTATGTGGCTACTGCCGCTTATTATTATTATTATAACTTATTATGTTATTTGATAAAATATTTCATAAGAGCGAGGGCCATGCTGCATCGCAGCTGAAAGCGTACCTCTCGCTCACTTGTGAGCGGTATCACTACAGCGGTACTGCCACCTAAAAGCTATGTTTCATATTATAGATTTTCTATAGCATAAAAAATCTTATTCGCCTCAGAATCCTCAAGAAATGTATCACATGTTAAAAGTAAGTGCAGTTAAACTCACAGCGGTTATTATACTTGTATTAAAATCTGAAATCAAATCTTCCCAGTGCTCGGGCATCTCAGGAGCGCATCCTGGGATGACCTTCATCACGTCTCCTGGTTCAACTGATGGTAAAACCTCTCTATAAAATAAAAATATATTCAGATTTTTAAGTGCAGACAATGAAGGAAAAAAAAGGAGAATATATTTATTTGTATAAACACACATAGATAAGCAAAAATTACACATTATTATATATAATTACGTGGACCTTGCAAATCAGTCTCAAGCTCAGAGTTGCTTTGCATTATGATATTAAATAGGGTATTTCAAAATTTATTATTGAATGCTCTTTGAATTCAAATAAAAAGAACCACTAGTTCAACCGTAACCTAAGCGAGGAGTATCTTTTTCTCGAGGCGTATCATAAGTTTCTACCTGGTCTGTCATAAACTACATTACCCTGTCATGTACTGCATAATGCAAACATTCTTTAACGAGTTTATAAACTTTGTACACTTGACAGTTTTTCAGAGGCAATGTATACGACATTGCCCCGGAAAACAATTGCTTAAACTGCAATGTTTATGCACTGGTAACAGACTCCATGCAATACAGAGAGCCTACGCATTAAACGTGCAAAATATATTCCAAACACCAAGCGTAAATATTATTTTTTTATAAATAAATTCTAAAACATATTTTTTATAACAATATGTTTAGAAATAATAAATGTAAGCAATTTATAATCACCTCTCTCTTATATTTTCAAAGTAATAAGCTATAGTATCAATAGCTGTTTTTCCGAATTTTCGAAATTGTTCCGAATCCATGGCATAAACTGACTTGTAAAATTATTAAAAATTATAAATAATATTTTAATTTTATATATTTCAACGTTTGATCCTCCTACACTTGTTGCAATAACAAATCATTCGTTTCCACTGTAAGCCGGATTGTTATATAGTCGCTCTTAACTAACTACTTCGGCTGCTTCGTTACACGTTTCAAGTTCCGTGCTATGTATTGTACAAACAAATTTAAATAATTGTATGTTTACCCAATTATAATTGAACATTAATAATTTTAAAAGTAATTTTTATATACAATGAATTTAAATAAAACTTTTTTTTCATTTAAAACATTTCCGCACCTGATTTAATTTATTATAATTTTATTTATCAATATCACATGTAGGTTATTAATATCCGTAAATAGATCCATGATTCTATAAACAGAACGGATTTGCACGTTAATTTGTATTTTTGAACTGTTTTATTTCTAATTACGTTCACTAAATCAGACAGATGTCGCTATTCGTGGACAAACATAATTCTATAAATACGAATGTCCATTCCACAATCAGAAGTCAAAGTGACAGTAGTTTTTTCTAATCTATTTCGAGCTGATAACGCAATTGGTAATTCAAGTAATGTTCCAGATTCTTGATTCAAAGTAACATGCTCAGTTAGTGGTGTCACAGTTGTAGACGAAACTGTGTAATTGATCTCGCTACGTAAAATATGCTGAATGTCTGGTATATATGTTCCTCCTTCTTTCATGAGCATTGTCAAAATAATTCTTCCAGTAACACTTTCTGTAAAATAAAGCTGCAGTTACCAATGGCTCCCAATTAAGATTATGGCTACTATTTTCTGAAAATATGACCACACTTTATTCGATGGCAGAGGGAAGTACTTAACCTTTGACCTAATTATCCTTAAACAAATCTATACACGGACATCTGGTTCATTCATATTGCAAACACTGGTTCAAATATTTTAGGTGAATACTTTTAAATTAATTAGTTTATGTATATTTCCGAAGTTACAGTCGGTACGTGAATTATAATCAGAGTCGCACGCCACTGTCGAGCGTAGACTGGGCATATATTCTGATAATGTTTACACTAAAGCTCCTTTCCTCTTCTATCCTACAGTACACACAATTTTTAAAATTTACTTATATTAGAGGAATTCTGGGATGCTTTCTTGATATATTGGCCTCCATGTTTAGCCGCAGATCACGAGATCCTATGTTCGATGCCTGGTTGGCCGTTGGCAGACGAATATTTTAGAACACGTTACGACGTTGGCACTGCGTCTGATACCTCTAATGTCAAATATAATTGCCATCCGATCGGAATAGGAAAGTGCGGAACTGAACATTTTTACAGTGTATAAACTGAGTATAAATACAATATTAAAGTAACAAATATACGGCAATACTACAGATATACTAAACACTTACTTATTAGTTTATCAAAAACCTGTACCATATCTTCCGACGAGTTCTCGCACAAAGCTAGGCGCAGTGATTTCAACATCGCCTCGTTTTGATGCGGTATATTAATAACTGATTCCAGAATACATTTGCACTCTTCATAACATTCACAAGGTTCTTTAGGACATATATCAATGTCAAGATATAATGTGTCCACAGGTATATCCCATCGAGCATGGGATGTGATTTTTATAAAAAATTCTCCCTTCTCACTTCTGAACCAAATCCAGGAATTTTTAATAGCTGTATTAAGGCATATTATTTGCAAATAAAGCTTATGTTCTAGTTCCGTTTCTCCTGCTTCTTTCGACGTTCCATTTAGATATATTTCTTTATCGATAAGATTAAGTCGTTGAACAAGAAACTTTGAATGACTGGTTTCATCAAACAAAACAGGAATGGTTGGTTCATTGTTTGTTAAATATAGGCTATAAGTACCAGTATACGATAATGGCGATGATATTAGGATATCTACTTTGTCTGGCTTATATAAGGTTCCAATTACTTTGCACTTCTTTAGAGGATATAAAGTGCATATACTACCTTGTAATAAAAACACAATAAATGTGTCGAATATTTGTGATCTATTGTACCCGTGGAGTAATAGTATTGCTTTTTCAGTATCAACAAAATTTGCTACAAATTTTAGGATAAAACATACCCTTTTCTTATCGTCAGTATTACCTTTTTCAACCATGAAGCTGTTTCTAGTATTGTTAATTAAAATAAAATTATATGTTAACCGTTCTTGACTTATCGAATTTATGAATAGCTCTCTTGATGAGCTTTTTAAAAGCGGCGAGTTGAAATAAATTTCTTCTTTGGGTTCAAACATTGGTAAGGACACATATAAATGTATTGACAGAAATAACATCTGTAAAAAATTTGGTTCTAGAAAATCATTACTTTTTAACGGAAAATATATTTTTAGGTTGTTTAAAGCTCCAATTATTAGACAAGCGTTATTTATAATACAGATTTGCCTAGAGTTAAAATCAACTTTACACGCATGTACAAAATGCTCTTCCATAAATGGACAAAAATTTATAATTGAAGCTATTATGCAGATTCCGTCTGATAAATCCGTAGTTAAGTCGGAAATTACTTTATTTTGTGTATATTTCATATTCCATTGAGATTTTCTTAAATTTTCATTGAACCAATTAATAAGAAGAGTCACCGCATTTTTGACTTGGGTATTAAGACCATTATCGGGAAAACAGTTGTCCATTATAAAAACTTTATAACTTTGCAATATAAAATCAATCCAAGATTGTTTATTAAGGCGATCAAATAATTCAATGTCTGCTTTCAACTTCTTAACTAACATTACGTCTGCGACATTTCTAGTAGGCGTGTTTTCAGTGAAAACCACGAAATCCTCGTAACTCAATAAAAATTTTGCTTGCAACGTACATATATTAGCACCACATGACTTAAGTAAATTTATGATATCTTGGTAAGTATCATGGATTTCGTTGATAGATGTTAAAGTATCTACCACCTCAGGAACGCTACAAAAAACTTTTTATATCATACATATGGTACACAAAGTATTGAAAATGACTTAGAACTTAATATGTACCATGGTATAATTTACGAAATTCTTCTGGAGTTTCTGATATATATACGACGTTAGATTGATCTCAAATATACAGCATTAAATATTAACGAGTAAAATTGTATAAGATGGCGATAAGAACGAAAACGAAATTCAGAATTTGTAGGCTTTCTGTTGGTCATCTCTAGGTCACAATATTATCAAAATACAGTACATTTTGGTAGCCTGTAGAACACCAGTAGTGACTAAATTTACGGCTTTACTTTATTATAAAATAAAACACGTTCAGAGCATTGACAGATATTAAAATGATAACGCCGACGTAATAAAGCAGTGCCAAGTCAACCAATTACCAATCTGTCATCGTTAATTTAATAAAGTCAAACTTACGATTTTTTTTTGTGAATATGCTTCATTAGAGGACCCACTATTCTACGAATGAAACTTAGGTATGATACAATATTTCCTTTAGCTGTTGCTTTCTCTGGCTGTGACGATAGTCTGCTAGAAATAGTGTGGAAGGTACTAGGTATCTCTGGATATAAATCTCTGCGAAATCCTTGTTGAAACATCCAATTTTCTAAGAAGTTTGTACACTTGCCCATATATTCATAGAACTCCACTTGTGATATTGTGGGATAATACGGATATGAAATATCCACAGACTTTGAAAATGAATTCATATGTAAGGTTATAGGACAAACAGTGAAGCAAAAATATACCTCTACGTCACATGCTGATCCAGAGCTATGACAAAAACCGATCACTAGGCTACTCGTTACAACTGCAACACTAAACATTATTATTTCCACTGTCATAATTGTAGATGTGTCCATTTCATGACATTTAACAAATTTAACTTTACAATGTTTGTCATCTTGCAAATTAAGGTTCAATTCTTTGAAACCAGATTTACATTCCACCGTAAGAGTCATTGTTTTTGAAATTGTCTCCCCGACATTGCATGGCGGAAAAATTAATCTATATGTACTAGGAATTATTTTCGGGGCTTGATACGTACCCAAAAATGATAAATTGTAAAATGGCATGGACATACTCTTGTCAAGGTACATTAAAGCCGTTGATTGAAATATCCCTTGTTCTTTCGGGTGAAAAGACAAAGAAAACTTTCGGTCTTTCTGCTTTCCTAGCTCAAATGTAATTTCATGCTCAGTTACGTCCTTTTGATACTCGGAGTTTTTAATGTTCAACGTAAAGTTTGGTGGAAGCCTTGATGTTAGAATAGTAATAAATAAATTATATTTCGACACATTTGTCATAGTAAATTCTATTTCATTCTCTTCTTTTTTATTTGGCTCATATAGTATTTCAAATATTTCTCTAGATAATTTTATCCATGGACTTGTTAACACACCTGATATATGACAGGAACTTATAGTTTTATTGTTGTGTTCAATTTTTATCTTTGGGTTATTTTCATACAATCTAAAAAAAGTAAAAATTGTTCCGACAATTAATTATTAATATTATATGATAGTGTGCAAGGGGCTCGGGACCGTGGCCTATGGCGCTCAATGGAGGAGGTATATGTCCAGCAGTGAACGTCATCCGACTGATGATGATTGTGATGATGATGATGTACAAAATAAAATAATTCACGAGATAAAATTTGAGATATAAAATTTCTTGCCGGGAAATACCTTTTTACTATACATATATTCTACACCGACCAGTAACACAAAACGTCGCGCCATGAAAAAGAAATGGCTTGTATACATCACGATGTGGCTGAAGTATAATCTATATACCCCGTTGCAGGTGAATATTATGTTTAATTAAAAATTATACAAATGTTAGTTTCACAAACATGACAAACATATCATATTCACATGTTAACATGAATTTCTTTCAAGTAGTGACAATACATTCAATTAAATATAAAAGTTTTATAAACTTGGTTTCATTCTAATTTCAGTCAGCATGAATTAATTTTTGAAGTGAAACTTCTTTATAGACATATATAACGTTTTTTCTGTCGCGGAAAAACATTATGGCTGCGTGGAGGGGGTAGACGATACATCGCTGGTAAGTTCTTTGGTCTAGAATGTTGTTTAAAAATGAGATGACCATTGTCCGTTGAAGTTTCACTTCTATCAATTATTTTAAATTTCAATTGTAGCGCTTTCCCGTACTATAAAGATGTTATTATTATCGTCTGTCGTAAAATCGTAAGCGACGTTTAAGATGACGCATTCTTATATACCTACTGTGAGTTTAAATGTAAAAAAAATATAAAAAGTTATTTACAATGTTACAATTGTGTAATTATTTACTATTTAAATGTGCCTGACACTCGATTCATGATTAGGATTTTTTATGGTATTGAAGTACAAATAAGTAATCGGACGTATTTGGTGACTACGGACGGACTGTAGAATATGCATCGTCAATGGTTATGCAGACACTTTGTCCGTCATCCCCCCAATGGGCCATTGAGGCCCCCAAATGGACATATACATGACATGTACACATCGTCGCCATAGTCTTATCGAAAGTAACATGTATGGTATGATCGCTACGAACTAAATTGTGTGTGTTTATATTACGTAAAAATTTGCTTAAATAAAATATTAACATTATTTAAAGAAAAATGTTCATTTCGCTAATATTGCGGCATGACCGGAGTTAAAATCTCTATGATCATTTGAACTAAAAATATTGAGATAGTATAAAAACACTCACTTCTCTATATCTGCTATATAGTAATGAAGCTCAGTCGATAAATGGTCAGAATTTGGAGGACCTAATATACCGTTAATTCTGAACGGCACGTACATTTCGTATTTTCTTTGAACGTTATCGTAGACTCTAACATATACTGTTTTTGTTTGTCCTTCGTCAACAATTATCTTTTTTAATTTCTGAGAATCGTGGAAATGTGTGGAATATATATTGAAGAAGTTATCATGTCCACTGTCTAATATATCTACGACTGTTCTTGAAGTTCCCACATTTTGCAACATAATTGGCACGTATGTAATCATATCACATGGTATTTGTGACACATTTATAATTTTGGGGTAAATATTTAATTTAGGTTCAACGACGTTCCCGCTTATAGGGAGAATTATATTTTCTTTATTATTGATTTTTACGCACAGATCAAAACTGAACTCTAATGCGCATGGTATTTGTACAGTAATCGTTAATGTTATTATCTCTTTGGGACGTATAACACCACCCTGTGGCTCGACACTGGTCCCTGGAATCAGCTGTTCGACTACATGGAACAACGCAACTTCTCGAGATAGATTTTCCATTTTGACTTTTTCAATTGTTTCTAAATTAAATGGAATATCTTTAAAAAGAACTGATGATTGTAAGAACTTTATAGAGAGCTTCTTTGTGATAATAGATAATTCTATTGGAATCAGATTGTTATTGTCATTATTCGGTACTAAATTAAGTTCGAGTATTTTTGATTTCGTTTCTTTAAAAACATATGTGACTTCCGAAATTCTAGCACTTTGAGGAGGTACAACACCATTTTCTGGGTTTATTTCAACAGGCATTTCGGAATTTATATCGTTCCATTTAAACTCAATGGGTACATTGAAGTCATTATAAATTACTAACGGCACTGAGAGAGTAAAACATTCGGGGGTAATCATACCTAATTTTAAACTATTCTCTTTAACTGTTAAATTCGGATCAGAAACATCTAGACTGTAAAAATGTCTTCGGTAATATTTATCTTGTATAATGTAATCAAATGATTTTTGAACATTTCCTTTCATATTTCCAAAACAGCAAATTATCATGTTTGTTTGTGCAAAAGGTTTTAATTTTATATTTTGCGTGGGTTTTTCTTTATTTGTATATTTTATAAATTCATCCTTTAGAAATTTTATATTCACTTCAAACTGTGTATCATTTTTAATACTTAACGAAGATTTTCCTTTCGTTAGGAGAGCTACTTTACCAAAGTTAAGACAAAAGGGAGCTAGTTGTATATTGTATGAGTCATATGTGGAAATGACTTGTGTCAGTTTATCGCAAATTAATATTTTAGGTAAGATTTCGTTGTAAAGTAACATAGAAATACAGCGGTTTTCGTTATTGCGGCTCTTTAAGTTAGACTTTATGGTTTTGAAATTATTTGTTTTTAAGTATTTCAATGCTTTGCTTTTTCTTTTTTCTACTATGGACAATTCTTCATTTGTATAGGCAAATTTTGGATTAAAGTCCAATAATTTATGCAGTGATTCAATTTTTAATGTTTTTGGGGCTGATTTGTATATAATATTTATTTTCACGTTAATGTTGTATGAAATAAACTCATCATTATTCATTATTTCATTAGTACAAATATTAATTTTCGAATAGGGACTGATTATTTTAAAAGAAATAACTTTTTGCAACTGCAGACTAACAGGCTTAACCTTTATATTAAATCCCTTTGTTGAACTTGGAGGAATGACAAGCGGTGAAGGCATTATCATAAAGCCTGGTATTTTAACATACAACATTTTTGCCACCATAATATTAGAATTATTTTGTATTAGAAACGATTTTGTGACTTCTGTGTTTATATAGACATCTCCAAAGTTAACAATCTCGGGTACATGAGAAATGCTACAGTATTCAAACTGTCCACTTAAATAAAATCTACCGATTTCTGAATGAAATTCATTATCACAGCACCGACTCGTAGCTATTGTAATGATACGCAAGTCACAAACGAGTCTATTATCATTAAGACCTTCCTTTTTGGCTTTAGAAATACATTCATTTGTAGGAGCAAATATAACCTCTAGTTTAAAATCATCTAACAAATGTATGTTAAATGCTCTATGAGAAGGAGATATATTGCGGGCTTCTTCGAATTTCTGAAAATAAACAATATAGTTTCAAAGTTCTATGTAAAGCTGCTATGAAAATTATTGTTTCTATTCTGAGTTAATGTGTATACAGCTGCGCTAATAATTATTTTCTACTAAATATTTTAATATTACCATAAGCTTCCCTTTAAATGAAGTTTTAATATATGCAGACTTTTCGAGGTCCACATTGATATTAATGATTTTTCTTGTGTTGAATCCAACATATGATATGGGAAATTCTACTACTTCAAACTTTGCATACACTTTATTTGGATTATAATGGTCACATAATGACATGTTGGCTTTACAATAAAAATAACTAGCAGTTTATGATCCTCAGGAGACAATAAATATGCATATTAATTTAAATTTGTGTACAACAAAATCTACTATCAAATTGCTACTATCAAATATGACATATGATTGTTGATTTCTAACATTGGACCATTGACTTGAAACTAAATATACTTCAGACATTGACATGGATCTAGTTTATTTAGTCTTCAGATCAGTGACTTCATATTAGTACAATGGACATTGCGTTTGACGTTATACTTCATATCAATATGTATGTGACAACATCTTGTTTAAAGAAATACGTAGAAATTAATACACACGACAAAAATGACTTTGTTCTTCAGAAGTTATACTGAAATAGAAATATGAAAAAGAGATAACCTAATTGTCATATTAATGACCAATTGGACTAGCCGGTCGCGCTTTCAGTTCAGTTCTCTCAGATACGTCCACCGATTACTATTATTTTATTTTTCCACATTTCTTCTGACCAGTTGTCATATGTTATGCTATATTCTACAGTTTTATTTAAAAATATTATGCAGGTAAAAAGTATAGGGAGAACCCTTAGTAGAACTTTTAGTAAGAGGTAGTGCAGTGTAGCATACATTGCAGTGGACCGGGGACCGAATTGCTCACGTCATAACGTCATAAATTGACTTCGATGTCGCGTTTCGCGCGTTTTGCGAGGAGTCGGTAGGAGCCATTGGAGGGAAGAGGAAAGGAGGGCAAGGCAACGACATAATAATTATGCGAATGTTCTTGGGCGTCGGTAGTCATAAAAAGGATTCGATAGCTCGTTGCCCCCCATGCTATAAAAAAATCTCCAAACGGCCCACGTTTGATTTTATGAATTATATTTTAAAATTTTAATTTTTTCAAATTTCATTCTATTTGGTAGGTAGCCCATGATTATTCATCTATAAATGTAGTTAAGCTATAGAAATTAGAGATATTGAATAAGCTAGTGATATTTCTCAATAGAGTTTAAGTGATTAAACTTCGGAAAATATTCAATAGTTGAATGTGGATATCTAGAGAAATAATATATTTTTATATAGTCCACAGATACACGCCCAATCGCCCAATGTGTATTTAAAAGTACGGAAAATTGATAGTAGGTGTAAGAATTGCAAAATTAAAATTAAATCAGTGTACAAGAAGATCATTTACATTGTTATATTTCCAAAATTTACTTTCTCAACAGAGACGCCAAATGAAGACTAGTAACGAAGTGCCCTCGCGAACGGAATAACGTGCTGGAGTAATATTGTAGATGGATGTAAGCACCAGGGGTGTGTCGTATGGCTCGGGAAAATTAGTTCGGGGCGGGGGAGCCCCGCACCACCCCTCGTCTAGGGGTTTATCAGATTCAGGGGGTAAAAAATGACTTCTCAATGGGAGGGCGGCGCGGTAGAAGCGGCGCAGGGGCGGGCGTGGGCGGCAACGCCACGTGGGCCAGGCTTTCGTCCGTCGCGACGCCCGCTGCACAGCTACGAATATGAGCGACATGGAAACGGCTCGCGTGCAGTATCGTAATGTATCGGATTAAATGTTACCTATTCTGTGATTATCGGACGACGAGAATTTATGGATATAAAACTTTGTGTGTCGGATGTTGATTTGAAACTTGCATCGGTTTCCATGGACCCCACGCTCGAAGTTATGCACCCTTTAGATCCGCCGCCGCCGGATGTTCTGCTGGCGCTCCTAGCAAGAAATAAGGCCTTAGAAGGTACTTCATATGATTCTTTTGTCTCTTTCCCGAGTATTTAAAAATTTACTCAGTAGTACATATAATATATCACTTCGCAGATAATGTTGAAAAGAGATTGCGTCAATACATTTAAACCGTTAATTGTAGACATTTATTACAAGGTATTGGCTAAGTTTTCAGTAAATGCCTTGCTCGACGTTTTGACGGGTACAGCCGTAGTCACGGCCTGTGTGTCACCAGTGAGCCGGCTCGTAACCACGACTGGTGTAACCCGGTCGTTAAAACCCGTTAGATAACTACAAAACGTTATTATTATCCTGCTAATATTGTAAATACGAAAGTTGAACAAGCAAGCATGAAAGAACAACAAGCATACACGTATGTATGCTTGTTGTTCTTTCATGCCGAAACTACTCAAGGGATTTCGTGTAATATCGGCACAGATCTGGATCTGGAATAGCATAAAAAAACTTCTATCTAGAAATATTTCATTTAGGATTAATTTTATGTGGATAAAATAGCGAGGCCGAGCGAGTACATTTAGATAATCTCTTTTTTCAAACATTTATATATAATCTATGCAGAAATTATATATTTTCCCAAGAAGAGGACTAGTTTGTTATTTGCGAGCTTCAATCAAGAGGAATTTGATAATTATGCATTATGTCACACGTGAATATTTTTAATGTTAGATCAAATCAATTACAAATTTATTGCATTTTTAATTTGAATAAAATTGTGTATACTATTGTAGCCTAATTGGGCCGGCACGACTTGGGAGGTGCCTCTCGCTCACACGATACTGTCTTAAAACGTTGACTATAAATGCCAATAGGGCCATATAACGGATAGAAGCTTTTAGTCGGTAGTAGCTATCACCTCACAACCTGAGCCCGACACATACTTCAGCCCCCTTGGGTCGGCTGGATGGTGCGCAAGTGCATTTTTCATGCTGCCATATACACCGCTCGTACCGGTCGAGCGATGAAACCCTCCCTCTAGGGTGGCGAGAGGGACCGCTTACCCCTTTTTCGGACCCAAAAATAGTTACTATACCATCTGCAGGAAAAGAGGGGGGTCTGTCACCCTATGTTCTACCTAAACCCGAAGACACAAAAGTCTTTGCTAGTCAGTCGAACTGTTGAGGCTGGACAAGCGCCACCAACCATTAGTCGGTCCTTACGAAAAAAAAAGTCACGTTTGGTTTAATTTATGAGTTGCCGGTGGTCTTTTGGGATGAAAGAGGACGTGCCATCTGCATAACATGCGGATGTTAATTAATGGGCATCGGTAGTCGCCAAATGGCTCCAAATAGTTGTCCC
>JAFELO010000362.1:431319-444337 GCA_017140195.1 Eumaeus atala | reverse complement strand
TAATAGGGTTCCTTTTTTAACCTTTGGGTACGGAACCGTCAAAAACTTGTTTATCGGATGCCTGGGTCATAAAAGATGTATGTACACTAGATCGATCCAGCAATTTCGGCTGCGATCTGTGGCTGATTAGCCAGACAGTGCTAGGACAGTTAATTTATAGTTGATATTTTTTCTTTAAAATTACTTTCTACTCCTTCTATTCTTTTCTGATTAAGTCCGTAGCGAGTCCCAAGACAGATTTGGCTTTCCCTCGGGTTTTCAGCTTTGATCACACTAAAGAATCATAGTGGTTGCCGCTCTCGATCCAGGCGAGACAGGAGTAGCAACACTAAAAACACGTGGCGACAGCGCAGTCCATTTACAAAAATACAGTACATTTTTTACATGAAAACAATAAGATGTAGTAACTTAGTGCACTACAATTACGTGGAATAAAGGCGCGTGCCGATGTGGGGTAAACACGCAGCGGCGCGCGGCGCGACAGTGACGCCACGCGCCCATCCCCCGCAGCCACCCACATGCCTGTGTTTATACTTTTTACCAGGACTTCAAACGCTCGTAATCAAGTTAAGTGCTCTTAGACAGGCGCGTCGATGAGCTCTTTTTGATTTTAACTCGACGTCTATTATATCGATAACGTTTGCACTCACGTAAATTATTTTGTTTTCAAACAATAATATTAATTCAAAAAGTAAACACTGTAGTACCTAATATTATTTGAGTGTATAATATGAAACATGTTATGTTGTTATTGTATGGATCCTTACGTTTAGCCAACTTGTACATAGTAAATTTGTAATTTTTTTTAAATCATAATTTACGTAACTTTTTGATCCTAGGTAAATAACATAAATAATGTGTGGACGGATTGTTTTTAGATCTTATATATAAAATTCTGGTGTCACACGTCACGTCGGTTTTTCATATCGGCTATATTACAAAATCTGCGGTCTGTGAACATGCTGAAGTTGGCCCCTACCATCATATAAGATTTGATAAAGCGCAAGTCCTCTCTAGGTAACACCGATTCCTTCCATACTTTCGTTCTATTGAAATTAAAAAACATCCGAATTGAGAAGATGGCTGGGTTCATCCCTCTACTTGGGACCCAATGGTGAACATAATTAAATCAAAAAGGAAACATAACACCTCAAGAGAACAAGATATAATTAGTACTGTTTGCGTTAATTGGAACAACTAAAATTATAATTCTTTGGGTACTTTTAAAAACTTATAACATCAGGACATCTGTCATCTCAGTCCACCCGTGACCATGGTTGCTGTAAAGCTTCTGAAACGTAGGGTTAGAGAAATAATTAAATAAACCGGTATAAAATCCGTAAAAGTAGTTTTAAATAAATCGCGTAAACTTACGACATCAACAGCTAGTGCTCTTATAAATCTTTAGGTATTTAAATGTGAGTAAATAAAAATATTGTGTATTGATTAATGAGATAGCTATTGCCTTTTTTCTATCGAGTACTCTCTGAGTTTAAAATGACCTACTGCCACGATGTAACGAGAGCTACGAGCCATTAGTAAAAGTATAGAAGAGTGCGACAGCTTGTCAATAATTTCTTCAGTTAGTTTACTTTGCTTTTTTCCGCTATTTCCGCTTTTTCAGCTATTTTTTTCACATCTTTATTACATCATTGAAGTTTCATAATAACATATATCGTTTTACAAAATATTATCTAGCACACGCTCTTCACAGATGACGATACAATTCAAATGGTAAAAGATTTTTTAAAATTATGTTCAGTAGTTCAATGAAGCAAACACATAAACGATCAAACAAACAATCATATGTTTCTTCTTTAAAATATTAATATATATATCGTTGACTTAACATTTAATCATAAGATTAACAAGTCATAAACTAAATATGAAGAGCGTACTTAACTAGGAAAAAGTTGCTGTACTAGTCACATATACAGGGGTATACTGCGTAAATGTAACAAACTAGTTACTTTGTTATTAAACCTTTTAGTCGTGAGAAAAAACTTCATGAAAAGTGTTTTGTAATGTGGAAAGGCGGAGATGTCGCCTATTATGTTATCGCATTAGCGTCGGAAGTAGGCACGTGCCGACGCGTACGCAACGAATCGGGCATTTCCGGTATCAAATCAACACCTATATGAACAGTTTCAACTTGATTAAATTAAAACATTTCCGGTGTATTCAAGGAAACAAAAAATGTAAGTACGTAAAAAATGTTGACGTTTTTCCCAATCACACATTGTTATTTCAACACATTTACTACCGATTTAAATGCAAACAAAATATATTTTTGATTCAATCTTTTTTTTCTAACATTTTTTATCTCGGCCCTGTCATTGCACGGGGTCATCATTACACTTGGCCTAAGTACGACTATATGAATTTTAAAATATTATTAGCACCTTCTATCTGTTATCTTCCTTTTATGACCAGCCCATTGCTATTTGACACCGAAGAGCTTATCATCAGCAACAGCCAAAATGCTTTCATTGCTGCACGTAGAATTGCCCCAGAGATCGCCACAGGTTACAAGCATAACTAAATAGTTAATTCGACCAACATTTTGATTTCTCATGGAATATTTTTCATGAATTTTATCCGATAAAGCAGTGGTTCCCAATTACACAAATGTTTTCCCTACCACTTCCAGAAAAACTTTAAGCTTGCCTACCTATCACTCTAAAAATTTGCGTACCATTTGCGTTATGGTCAACCTAAAGTGTAGCCCTATGTGGGCTATATTAATAAGCCTTTTTTTTATGGACCATTATTAGTTACAGTACAAAGGCAACGTACAAAGGCCATTTGTACTTATGGGTCTTTTGTAGAACTTAATTTATAGTGTGAATGTTATCTTTCTTTTACTAAATCCTATCTTTTATTTTGGTGAGGCAATTACTCTAAATATCCGAAAATAGATTATATGTATGTAAAGAATCAAGATGAGTCCTGGATAATGCTTTCACATTCTATACCAAGTATTGCCAAAAACTTTTTAACAAAGAAAAAAAAACATTTTTTAAATTGCAAATAACATTTACTACTTTACAGTGTGTTACTTTAATTCACAAATATAAAACAATTAAAAATAACAATAATAATATATAATATCTGTGGACTTATCACACTTCGTTTTTCTAGTCCTGTGGTAAATACCGTAAGGACTTGTGTTACAGGTACTAGTCAACGGAAATATATTTAAAATTGTTACAAACTTAAGAAATTGTATATATTTGAGCTTTTTGTTGTAGAAATACATATAATACATAGATAAACATCCATGACCTCTGGCGTAACACGCGGACTAACCGCCACGTTACCAGCTGAACCAGCCGGTCGTCAAAATATAACAAGCTTATTCGCAATGATCTCCATTGGCTGCAACGTTTTGTCCTCTAAACGTTGAGGTCAGTTAACAATAGAAGCACGCACTCTTTATATGGGTCACTGCCAATGGTATGGATTGTTTTAGGGATTCCAAATTATAATGGCGTTTAGAGCAGGCTGTACTCTAAAACTGATCATAGATCATAATCTAGCGGATTAAGATCGGGACTAGACGACGGCCAGTCTTTAGCTCTGACGAGACGTTCGCTTCCAACCAAGACTACGTTGACCGAGATTTACGACCCGGCGCCGAGTCTTGATCTTAAATACCTTCTCAAAAATAGTCTTTTGATACACTTTTGCCAATGTTTTGATACATGTTACTTGTGATACATGTTTGCTCAAAAATATGGCCTAGTCACTCCTTCATAGTTAGCACCTCATCAAACCATCACTTATGTCGGATAACGCCCACGTTGCACCCTTTCGACTAAATCGGAAGCTTCCTTAGAGCTTTGAGCATAAATACGGTCATTTTGTTTGTGAAAATATTGCTCAATTGTAATAAAATATTTTTCATCCGTAAACAAAATTTTTCCGTGGCCTCCCTTTACGTACCGCTTCAGTAGTTGTTTCGATTCAACCGCTCTGTTAATCTTGTATTAATCAGTTAAGAAATGACCAGTGCATCTCTTATAGGCTGCGAAACTAAGTCATGTCTTAAAATACGCGACATGGTTCAAGGTGCTATCCTCATTTCCCGTGATAAAATATTTTACCTTTGGAGATGATTTCTTCGAATTATGTTGTGGTGTGTGTGTGGTGAATTATGTTGTGGTGTGTGTGTGTGGTGAATTATAATGGTGGTCAATGCAGTACACTACGTGGAAGGCCAGATCATTCTCAGTCACGAACAGAGGAACTTCTTATTGTTATTTTATATGTTATTTAGCCCGGCACACAAACACTTGACTAATACTAAGTGCATAGAGAGTTTTAAAAATTGCATTTGGCCTACTATATGTACTGCAATCACAGGTATTCTGTTCTCTTTATCCGCCACTCCATTTTAATATCGTAAAATATTGTTCGACGAACATTCGACCATTATAGATTCCAAATTTATATGAAAAATACTTCTTATTTTTAATTGTAACAGTATTTATGGCTAGATTAGTCTAGCCATAAATACTATATATTTATAAAAATATTAATGAATTTTTTCATAAGATAAATTTTTAATGGGAGCAAATGACTATCTGAAGCAAAAATTCGTCAGAATCGTTAAGGCCGTTTTTAGGTAATCAAGGTTGGTTAATATCGCCAAAACTACAGAAAGGATTTTTTTCTAAACTTTGCAAGTTTGTTGCAGGTTTTGTACCAGAATATCCGATATATTATACAATATAACAAGGTATGAGGAAATTAGACAAGAACACAATACCTACAATTAACGTCTTACAAAATGTTTATATTAAAAGAATAATTTTTGCGTACAAGAGTAGGCTACCTTTTTTTTCCTTTTTTTTTAACGCGGGGAAACTCATTTACGCGCCTTCACCGGCCCTGGGTGGTGTCCAGTGGTGTGTGGGCCTCGCGGCACATGATAGTGCCGAATACCCACAAAAACTAACGCGAGTGCCATCAGGCCGCCCTTGGTGAGGTGCCCCGGAACAAAAATAATTAGGGCACCTCGACGGCCCCTAAAGGACCAACTCCACCTCCACAGGTGGTTTTGCCCAGCACTATATGACAACCCCACCGAATTTGTGACAGTGCAATGGGGTGAGGTTCCCATCTTCGCCCCGTGCGCAGAAGCGCCACCTCCTTTTGCTTTTAGGTCCCCTCTTCTTATAAGAGGGGTACCGAAAGCGATGCCTCCTCCGGATCTTTAAGCCCCCTCTTCCTATAAGAGGGGTGCAAGGATCCCCCTCGGTTTAATTGGCTTCGCCTGGGTTCACCCCGTGCTACTAAGCCCCGCCGCCACGACAAGGCTTTAACCATGGTGGGGTAGGGTAGGCTACCCTAATATGCCTTTTTGATAGCTACAAATTTGGATTGAGTTAAACAATAATCAGGCATTTACCGTGGCATAGAATCTACTTTTGCCGATATAAATAAATACATTGATTTGAATTCAGCTTTCTAAAAGTTAAGAAGAAAAAGTTGGATTTTTATTACCAGGCTGATTGATAATTGGCCGAAACGACGAACATAAAAAGAAGACAAAATTTATTACATTATATTCTATTATCTTTTCGAAAATAGAACGCCAAGTTTGAATTTATTGGAATTGATAGAATTTGTGTGAGGAGACCTAGAACTTTCCCTGCCGTAAATTTTCTCAACAATGGAAAGAAACGAAATTCATGCGGTGATAAAGTTTTACGTTTTAAAAGGGAAAACAGCAACAACATTTAAACGCAGGCTAGACAGTGTTTTAGGTAATACTGCTCCTGCATTGAGTACAATTCACAACTGGGCAACTGATTAAACGTGGGAGACAGAGCTGCAAAGACGCCTACAGGTCTGGTAGTACAAATGAAGTCACGAGTCCGCACATGATAAAAAGATTCAAAAAATCGTTTTGAATGATCGGCGCTTAAAGTTGCGCAGATAGCAGATATGATAAGCATTTCCTCTGAACGCGTTTTTAACATTTTGCACCAACGTTTGGGAATGAAAAAGCTGTGGGCGCGGTGGGTGCCGCGTTTGCTCACTGTTAACCAAAAGCAACGTCGAGTGGACGATTCATCGGAGTGTTTGGCACTGTTTCGGCGTGATACTAACGAGTGCCTGCGGCGTTATGTGACAGTAGATAAAATATACATCATTATGCTCCTGAAACAAAAGTACAATCTAAGCAGTGGACTGAGACCGAAAGACCTGCGCCGACGAAAGAAGGCAAAGTGATGGCGACTGTTTTCTGGGATGCTCGAGTGATTATTTTAGTGGATTATTTGCAACGAGTAGAAGCAATAAATGGAGAGTATTATGCCAGCTTGCTGCAATTTATTGAAGAACTCCGAAAGGAACGGCGTCATTTCGCCAAAAAGAAAGTTGTGTTCCACCAAGAGAACGCACCTGTGCGCTCGTCAAGGGTTGGAGTTGCCAAACTTCATATATTGCGGTTCGAATTGTTACCGCATCCCCCCTATTTCCCAGATCTCGCCCCAGATTTTGCTGCAATTTAGTGAAGAAATCCGGAAGAAATGGCGTCATTTCGCCAAAAAGAAAGTTGTGTTCCAGCACGACAATGCACCTGTGCGCTCGTCAAGAGTTGGAGTTGCCAAACTTCATGTATTGCGGTTCGAATTGTTACCGCATCCCCCCTATTCCCCAGATCTCACCCCGTGCGACTTCTACTTATTCCCGAATCTCAAGAAACGGTTACCGAAGATTTTCATCGAATGAAAAAGTTATTGCCGCCGTAGACGAGTATTTTGAGGGGTTAGAGAAAACATTTCATCAAACTGGTGTCACGGCATTGCAGAAGTGCTGGACTAAATGCATCGTGGGAGAAGGACAAATAAAATTATTTTAAATAGATAATAAAAGGTTGTCTTTGTTGTTTTGGACACTTATTAATCACCCTTCGCATTATGATTCAATTCATGTTAGGCATATAAAAGCAATAAATAGCAAAATAAATTAAAATTTACAAGTATTAAATTGCACAATTTTGAATATAAAACAATATACATATGTAATATAAGCAAATATTATTTTAAAAAATTAAAGTAATAAAATTTCTTAGAAAAACTATATTTGCACATAAACGAAATAACTTGGTATTATAAATAGAATAAGTATGCAAATACAGTTTTTAATTTTAATTAATTTTAATTTAATTATGTGAGTATATTTGAATAACTTTGAGTTACGTCCTAATACAAGAATAGTAACATAATAATAAGTTAAACGCAGTTTAATTTTTATAACATCTGTACCTCCGATCGATTTAATTGTTCAATGATTTGATCGAAGATCTGTTATGCTGGGTTTCGCCGGTTCTCCTCAGTACAAGGTTAGGGATGAACTGGTGTTGGATTTTTTACTGACGTTCAACAAGTAATTTTATAATTCTAGTTTGAATAAAAACATTTTCATTCCATTTCATTTCAGTTCATTTCACTAACAAAATTGGGCTTTTTTATAATGTCGTTTGTCAATCTTACTTAATCCTCGCCGGTAGGATATAATAGTTTTTGTTACTAAGTTATCCCTCTGGCCTCGATAATAATAGTTAAACTAGCTGCTATAAACATTCTCATATTGGGGTGCATCTCTCTCATCTGCGGGAGAGAGGGGGTCAGTCGCTCTTTCAACCCCAAACCTCTCGTCGCCAAACCGTCTCTTCGCCAGGCGGGCACTCATAGGAATAATAAGATTGGGTATTATGTGGCTGTACTGGGCTTCTTTTCGCTTTCACAGCAAAATTTCAGTTCTGAAAAAAAAAGTTTCTAAATTTGAAGTCATTTTTTTGAAATTGATTTACCAAAACAGTATTAGTAATTATTTTATTTTCAGTAACATACGTGAATTTATGTTTATGGAAAAACATTATATATTTTAACCACGATTTGTTTTTTTTACACTACTCGACCAAATTTAAAAAAAAAAGTGCGTTCTCTTAATAGAGAGATCCAAAAATTTTAATCAACCACGATCATTAAATTTATGATACAAAATAACAAAACGAGGAACGAGTTTAAAACAATGATAATGATAGAGGGTAAAACTTTAATGACCGATGGAAATAAATAGGGCCAGCTTATCATCTGCCCAGTGGGGGGCGCCATCTGTCTGCTACCAACCCTCACCTACTGTCTTACTTCATTTGACTTACCTGATCAAAATAATGGTCCCTTTGAAATTACATCTATTATGAATGGGTCGAATAATATAGACTGTCTTCAGATTTTATGATATAGATATAAAAATATTTTAAAATATCCCTTTTTCTCATGAGTGTATGTGTGTACTTTAGGGAGCAGTAGCCGGCCCGGGATGGATACGAAGATACCGCACTTCTGCCAGGTCGGTCGTCTTGGCGTTCACCGAAAGAGGCCTATATCCAGGAGTGGATTGATTAGGGCTGCTATGATCATCATCGTGCGTGCGTATATATCTAAACCGTCAATTAATGTCAGCTCTTTGACACTAATCAACATGCGTTTTGTGCAGTTTGTGAGAGAGTGTAGAAGGTAATCTATTGGGGGGGGGGATGGGGTGAAGGAGCATAAGACGTGTATATGCGGATGTAAATAGGCGTCGCTAGTCAACAAATGGCTCTGATTGCCGGTTATCTGCCCATAATAAGAGGCAGTGCCATACTGCATTTCGGCGGAATTTGGCCGGCACGGTCAGGGAGATGCCGTTGGCTCATATAATACCGGCATAAAGTGTCATATTCGGTGTCGCGTTTCGTGCGGAATTAGAGTAGCCGGCGGTCCATTGGCTGGGAGGAGGAAGGGAGGACAACGCGTCGACGTAGTAATTATGTGTATGTTCATGGGCGTTGGTCGTAAAATGCTTCGCTTTCTCGTTTGGCTGTACTATAAAATGGTATAAAAAAGGTTTAGAACTTTATGAAACTCCCTTATAGAAAAAGGAAATTATTAAAAGTAAAAAGATTTTCACGTAATTGTTACTTAAAAGTATCTCAGTCAACTCAAAGTGCTGCATGAACATGAAGCATTCGTTATATCATTACGTGTTAATCCTCCCTTTGTATAACCTGGAACTGTTCACTAGCGTTTCCGATTACAAACGAAGGCTTTATGTCAACTTCTGAATCTTATCCTATTTCTGGTAATACTTACGTGCTGTAACAAAGTGTATTGCTGCACTAACTAACTACTACTACTAACACTTCGACCCACTAAATTTTGACCCAAACTTTTCATGTATAAAAAGCGACCGAACTGCAGTTTAGTTGTGCCGTTCATGAAGTAGGAATATATCAAAGCGTAAATATTCGAATGTTTTTTTTTTTAATTTAAGAAGTAGCATTGGCCACTAGACATTATCGAATTGACCCGATATGTCAAGATGAGGCTGAATATATATATGTATAAATAGGCAAAACAACAACAGAATTGGTGTACCATGTGATTATAATTTTGCTCAAACAAAAGAGAAGGGAATAATAATATTTAGAATTATGATTCTGTGTGGGGAGAATTCTTTGATTACACAGACATAAAAGGCTTCATGGAAAAGCTCCCAGTGATCAGCGTTATCCTTTTGTTAGAGCTTTAATCAATCAGGGAGACGCCGCTTAGACATTGAGGCGTTCGACTTGGGGTATTGTTATTTTTATTCCCGTATCTATTTACTAAGCATGTTAAGAGTGTAAATATGTATGTATCCATACAAATATTATTACTATAAAAGTATGTCTACCTTTGACAGACTGTGGAAAACTCACAAATATGTGATTTTTTTTTTATTAAAATTACTATATTTAGCCTGGATAAACATCGTGGCATGAGATTTTTATATGTTAAGGTATAATTATTAATGTTCTTCTATTTCAGCAAAAAAAAAAAACATGTGAATTGAAATATGATATTTTATATACACGAAATGAAATAATTTAACGTCACTGCCAGGAGACAAAAAACTAATTTTTAAGGGTCATCTAACCCTTAAAACCGATGTCAGGATCTTTTGCAGAGGAACCACCATTTTGTGAATCAAACTTGTGCTAATATGTCCTTGCTTATTTGTTCTCTTTTAAGGGTTTCATACCAAAAGGGTAAAATCGGGACGCTTTTACTAAGATTCCGCTGTCAATCTGTCCGTCCGTCATGTGGTACAGCGTAGTGGCTGTATCTCATGAACCGTGATAGCTAAACGTTAAAAAGTTTCAAGACGATGTATTTCTGTGGTCGCTATAACAGCAAATAATTGGAAAAGTTTCCGAAACGTAGAGCTAGTTAAATTACTAAATAAACCTTGATAAAATCCGTAACATTCGTTTTATACACATCCATCGTGTTTTCAGGCAAAGAACACGGTTGTGTATACACCCCACACAACAACTTGACTTATAAGGACTAAGGGTCTAGACGTCCTTTTTTATTAAAACTTTTAAATTTATGTACTTTTTTATAATTATTTTATTTTACAAATAAAAATATATTATATTTATTTATACACTGTTAATAGTGTCATCCAATATATCAAACATTTTTAATTCATGATTTTTACTTTTAAATTGGAACCTTTTTTTGGACATCCAGCTACACGTTTTCCCAGCATTGCAGCGGATTGCTGCTCCTATGACCGAGAAAAGTCACGGCGTTTCTATAATACCGCTGTGAAATGAAAGCTAAGGCACTACACCGTCGTAGAAGGTGATAGTAAGATCGCTTCTGCACGTACTGTGTTTATTAAACGTCTGTTTGTTTATGATGACACATAATAAACCGTAAAGTAGCAGTGACAGTGACGCATTTCGTGTTATTTGTGACAGTGTCGCATTTCGTATTATTTGTGAGTAGCCAGAGGCCCATTGGAAGGGGGGGGCGAAGGAGGGCAACGAATCTGCATAGTAACTGTGATGATATATTCATGGGCGTCGGTAGTCGTCAAAAGGCACCGGTTTCTCGTTTGCCCCCCTACTCTATAAAAAAAATGTATTCGTTATTAGAAGAAAAATATAACCTAAACTAACAGTAGCAATAGTTGTCAAAAAAGCTCATAGATTGTCCTCAGAGCTGCTATTGTTTCACCACGACTGAGAGGCACTGCTGAAATGATATGAAATAGTCGGAGGGAAATATCAAAAACTCTATAACCCAGCGGATGTAATCAGAAATATGAAATCAGTCATAGACTGAGTTTGTCTCAACAGTACAAAAATACACTCGAATTTGCGTATTTATAGTTCAGCTTTTATTGAAGACTCATAGTTTTGATACTTTATTAATTAATTGAAACGTTAAGAGGTGATTTCACCTTAGCTTCATTAAAATAAACGGTTTAAGCACGTAATAGGAAGTTAAAGAGAAAATTAAGGAAGACGTTCGACCTCGGCTGCTCATTACAGCGGAGTATTAAAAGCAGGGGCTCTTCTAATAGAATATGTATTTTTACGAGGCCCGGGTGAACCCCGATGCAACTTTGATGCTCACAATCTCGACGCGGCACCTGCTACGTCTCGAAACGGCCTGAGTACTGTGAATCGGGCAATGGAAACGAAAATATATAGGTCTAGCTAACTAGTTAAAATATTGGTAGTATTTTTATAGGTTTTGTGGCCTAAGTATAAAAACAGCATTGACAGTATATTACAGATTGTCACATACGTTTACCGGGCTGTGGTAGAGCCCGCTGAAGGCAGGGCATTCTACTGTATTTCGAACACCGTTACTCATATCTGTTTTTATATTTGAACAGTAATAGAGTGTAAATGTTTCAAAATAACTGTTTATAAGTGTTAATAACTATTACACACAATAAGGTTTACGATGTACATAAGAGTACGCGTTGCTTCTTTAGCCGTCCCTTTCCCTTCAGGGAAAGGTACTGCAAGAGCGAATTAAATACAGATACCTCTACAACAGTAGAAACGTGTTTGAAGTGGTACAAACGGAAACGTTATACGTGTTCAAGGACAATTCTGTTACAGATTTAAGTTGCAACACTTATGAGAGTGTTACAGTTGACAAGGTGCTGTTGAGTCGCCGCGGTATTACCTACGTGATATACTCCGCATAAGTACTTTATTGTAATGATTGAGAATATTCGTCTGACATAATAGTAAACTTTGGTTTAGATCAGATAAAGTGCTGTAGTAAGCTGTAGTAAAGTAAAGCAAAGGAGCAGCCGGATCATTTTGATGACTACCGAAACCCATAGAGATTCGCATGATTGCTAAGCAGATGCGTTGCCCTCCTATTCCCCGCCTCTCCAGCGCCTACTCACGAACCGCACGAAACAGCGACGTCGACGCTGTCGCTTTACGCCGGTATCAAGTGAGCGGGAGGTACTTCCCCGTTATGCAGCATGGCACTGCCTCTTCCTAAAAATTTGTAAAAAGTATTATCGTTATAAGAGATACCGATTGATATCGATATAGTAGCCATTATAAACTTATACCAGTGGGGGCGTAGAGGGGGTGGGGCAGGTGGAGGGAATCTGTAATCAAGATAGAGTACCTACAAGCGTCCCCAGGCACCGCGATCTGCGCGCCGCCCGCCCCCTGCCTGGAACCCACCTCGAGGGCAATGCCTCAAAACTCTCGTTGACTTTTCGTTTTGCAAAGAAATGTTTCTGCCTTATTTTGTTTGATGTTTCTATAATTATAATAAAACAGTAGGTGACAGAGAATGTGGTTTGTAAAATGCTTTAAACGACATGTAAAAACAAGAATATTACTATATTATTAATGGCCAGTAATACAATTGTATTAGTTTACAATGTACACATTGTTTATGTTTGATTTAAATGGGAAAATTTTCGGAGTTATTTTATCTTTTCATCCGTTTTACATAAATGTACGCAATCAAACAAAAAGCAATAATATTACGTACTGGTAATTCCAGTTTCTAGAATAAATTTACAGTAACTAACTCAATTTAAATCCACTGATTGCTGCATTGTATATTATTCCTCCCACACAAATTGTGAAGCAACGAATGCCGAATGACATGTGAGTATCCGGTGGTCTTTCGGGGGG
>JAFELO010000362.1:406930-431297 GCA_017140195.1 Eumaeus atala | reverse complement strand
GACTCATGAAGGCGTAACTGCATATTTCGGTCGGTCGTTCGGTCTTCTTCGTTAATGTCTGTATTTCCTCAAAGTTATCTTCTTGATTCTGTTGCGTTTTGTTTTTGCTATCTATACTATTATTATGAAAGCAAAAATATTTCTGTCAGTTTGTGGCGGCATCACAGTTAAGCCACAGAACCGATTGTATTGAAAGTTCACATTGAGATACTTGAGGGTCCTGGGGTACACATGGGCTACTTCTTCTCCCAATTTTTTTAGTTATTCCTCCTCATGAATATTCAATTTCTATGCTATAAATTTGCCAAAAAGTCTGAAATAAACAGAGGTGCATTGATATAAATTAACCAATACGTGTAGTTTTTGTAACAGATCTAGTATTTTAATATTACGTCATTTTTTACCCTTTGACATCCGTCAATTCTGGGTACTGGGTATCGTACCTTGTAGTAGTTGACAATGCACTCTAGAGCTCATGCTGTACACAGCTATTTCAAAAACTTCACGTCAGTGGATGCATGGTCACAATTCATCCACATGCTTTCCACGAGACCACGAGACCGACTTACAATCTGTATTCAATCATAATATTAAATTTAATTAAAAAATAAAATTAATAGTAGCTTTAGTGAGATGGTAGTAAAAAAATATAATTTATGTTAGACATTACCCACATACATTTTGATAGTTGAGTCTTTTTTAGGGTTCCGTAATACAAAATTAAACAGAATTCTTATAGGAATACTTTAGTTTCCGTCTTTCAGTGTGTAAATCTGTAAAGATCTTTCTCTTGGAGAACACGTGGAATGATCAAGGTGGCATTCATGACAAATTATAAAAAAAAAACTTAGTACAATAAAATGCTCAGGGCTGAAATTTGTTGAAGCATAGCAGAAATATATAACTTTATTAACAAAAATTAAGGACTACTTACGGGGTTTTTTACTAAAACAACGAGTCGGACTCGCATTTGAAGGGTTCCGTAGCAGCACTCAAAACAAAAATCATATCTCTTAAACTACCATAACGCTTTAGTTCGAATCAATTTTTATTGAATACAATCTTAAACTTTTTACAGTTTTCTCTTTGCTAGTTCAAAAGTTAGAGGGGGCACACTCATTCCACTTCAGAAGCACATAACCTCGAAAAACCAATTCTGCGCTCAGTTACGCTGCTATATGGCATGCTACCCTTGGTAATTTTATTATACAAAATCATGCTACATTATTTTGAAGTGGTATAGAAAGTACACCAACCTTCCAAATTTCCAATATACAGTAAATAGCTTTAATCTCTAAGTAAAACATATGTGACATACGCATGATACGAAAATCTGTCCGTACGTCTGACCGTCCGTACATATTATAAGTGTTGTACTTAGTGTGAACTTGACGATATTATAAGTGTTTCGTTGTTTGCCACTTGACTTCGGAACCTTAAAGATATAGAAATTAATTCGAAAATTGAAAAAAATATAATTATATTACTGAACAAATCGTACAGACTCATATATTTTGTAGGTATTGTGCTATGAAACTCATACAAAATGAGTGTATCTCTAGCATAACATGTAAGTTTGCGAACTTGTATGAGTCGTCATGTTTGTATCTCCCATCGATACGAATGCATGGTTCATTACATGAGCAAGTATATGGCCATTGGAAAGGAGGCGGAAGGGACGGCAAGTCGTCTACATAATATGGTTATGTTTATGGGCGTCAGGAGGCGTTTGTTTTTTTTTCAGTCTACACGTGAACAGCATCATGGCGTGAGTGGTAAATGCTTCGATGAAAATAGTACGCGATTATTTCCAGTTTGTAGTATAAAGATATGAATACAAATCGTGAAAGCTGAACGAATCTGTCTACAGCCATCCAATGTTGGACCTCCCCCACAGGGCGCTAACCATCCCGATTCTGGGCAGCTCCATTAATCTGATATCCATAAACATCCGCGCAACCAGAGTTTATACAGATGCGTTGCTCAAAAGGCTATTATATATACTATAAAAATATAGTATAGTGTACTATATATGTGTATTGTATATCATGTTTATTGTATATCATGCTTATTATATATATCATGTTTATTTTATATCATGATTATTGTATATCATGTTTCCTCCCGCTCCAAGATTGGTAAATGTACATACATACATAAAATAATTTGTAAAACGTAGAAAAAACAAACGTTTGTGATTTTAGCATACAAATCAATAATGACATAACTCCTGTAATAATTATGGGTGAGTCAACATAAAATGCTTTGAAATACTCAACATTTGTGCCAACAATCGGACTATAATGCTCGGCTTTTGTAGAACAACAAAAGTTAACCTGTCTGTCCGTCCGGTTAGATAGAATGAAATGATTTTAGGGTTGCGAGGGAAGCAATGACAAGCGAGACTCCCTAATGCACTTCAAATAATTCGTAGAATCGCTTCGACAATGTATAATGAGCTTTCCTACTTTATAATACAGACGTTGTTTCATTTTATTAATAACGTTCTAATGTTTGTTTTTAAACAGAAGTCGCCATGTGTTATATACCGCATGGCGTGTTGACAGCAAGTATGATCACCATTATACGTGCACTTTGACTCCAATCTAAGTAATGTGCTTTCGTATTATAGGTTACTTAGCATATAATATACCAATAAGTCATTCATTAGTCGGTACACAGATATATATACATAATACAGAAATGTAATAATTATTTAGTACAACGGGAGCTACGAGTTCCAACATAAATAAGTTGACAAACTTATATTTGCGGCCCTGCACACATATTTTTAAGAAACGGACTACACAGATAAATTTGTAATGGTTTTTGGTTTGGTTTTGGTCATTTTGTAATTTACCAATTATTTTATAGCGGTAACAAAAATACATCATGCCTAAAAATTTCAAAGTTCTATCGCGGTCCATGAGATATAGCCCGATGACAAAAGATGGACATTTGAACCTTCTGTCTGTCCGAACTATCTATTGAGTATATAGTAAAAAATATATATAATAAAAGATAGCAAAAAATATCTGAAAGTACCACCTTTAAAATAATTTTATATAATTAAAGATAGAGTTGAGTAGAGAGATGTCTAGTTGTTCTAAGTAAAAGATGGGAACATGTGTATTACGGATTGGTACATAATTAGAAATAATAATTTCTGATATTATTTATTCCGCTTTTATACGCGCTGACTGGTGAGATATTTTCATCACTCATAGCCATAAAACGCGCTGGTTAATATAGTTAAAAAATATGTATCAAATAAATATATTTCCATAGAGAAGATGGCGAACATAATCAAATCAAAAAGTAATAAATAACACCTCAAGACAGCAAGACATAATAAGCACTGTTAACAACTAAAATTATAATTCTTCGGGTACTTTTAAAAACTTATAACATCAGGAACATCTGTCATGTCAGTCCATCCGTGACCATGGTTGCTGCAAAGCTTCTGAAACGTCGGGCTAGTTAAATAATTAAATTAACCGCGATAAAATCCGTGTAAGTAGTTTTATTGTAATTTAATAAATATGCCAACGTCGAATAAAATGCCAAGGGGATAAAATCGCATGTTATGGTCCCTGTAGTCTCTATGTGGTGTGCGGTGCCGGCGCGCCACAGTCGATGCCGCGTCTGCAGTTTCAATCAATGGCCCAATAGTCATTGGTAAATTTCTCATTCACTAATTCAGAAATTTGTTAAAAAAAATAGGTCCTTATATTGTATCATAAAAAAATTTGAGTGGGAACCAAATATTTAATCATCCAGTCAGCCTGTATATTGTATATTCGGAATATACGAGGTATATTCTGATTTTTTACTCTATTTACGTGAATTACAAGTAAATTTTATTATTATAAAAATATTTTATCCACTATTGAACAGGACTTTCGCTCTCAGATACCCCAGGTTTCTCGGCCGTGATGTGTGTATCTGTAGGTAAGCTATGGGAAAATCTCTACACTCGCACTCCTTTATAAATTACTTTCGCTGATTTCTAATTTACACAATATAATTCGTGCAATATTATTGGCAAACGATGCGATAAAATGTTCTAATAGCTAATACCATTAAGTGATAAATGTAGCGGGTCTTGTATGAATAATTCCTCTGGATGGATATAATGTATGGCTTTCGCTAAACGGCTCCATATTTTCAAAATCCCCATGGAGCAATAATATTCAATGAGGCGAGTGAGACGAACGCATTGTTGTGTATAATAGAAAGCGAGACGGGGTATTGCAGGGGACACCGAACTGCAAATCCAGGAGATTAGCGCAAAGAGAGCGACATGTGGCCGGTTAGCACTTAGCGCTCTACCCTCTGACGGCATCCCTACAGCAACAGATACGTTGCTAATGTTAGGAAATCTGTCAGCGAAATTGTACGTCACTATCGATTGGCCCTACGAGTTTGTATTGTGAGAGTTTCTACTAAACCCGTAAATTTACAAAGAAACTTTGCAACATGTTGGCGTTTACTCCTTAAGAACGATCATTCCGTAGTGGAAGGTGTCCAACTGGACGTAAGCGCCGAAGAGTGTTATACACGTATAGACTATAGAAAAGAAAATCTTATAGAGATAGTTAAGTATATATATTCTTAGTCGATGAAAGAACGGATGTTCTCGATTCGACAAATACATTTTTATGTCAGCATATTTTTTATAAATTAGACCAATTATGATAATTCTTTTTTAATCGATAGGCTTATGCACCGTAGTAAAACCTATAAATATTTTCATCGGTTTTCTATGCAATAAGCATTTTAATACCTTTTTTTTTGTTAACGCGGGGAAACGCATTTGCGCGTCTTTTACACCACCTTTCTTTTTTTTTGAATCGGTGAAACGCATTTACGCACCCTCACCGGCCCTGGGTGGGGTCCAGTGGTGTGTGGGACTCGCAGCACATGATAGTGCCGAATACCCACAAAAACCACCGCGAGTGCCATAAGTGCCGCCCTTGGTGAGGAGCCCCAGAACAACAATCATCAGGGCCCCTCGACGGCCCGATCTTTAGGCCCCCTCTTATAAGAGGGGTGCAAAGATCCCCCTCGTCTTTTACGCCACCTGTATAAGGTGTGACACAATTATTTTAACGTCTGACATAATTATTTTAATAGTCAGTTTCAATAAAGTTAATTCTGTTGTACAGTAAGTAGAAGGAAATTGATAAGGAGAGTCTTGTGGATGATAAGTATCAGATTGTGTAAAGTGGCAATCACTGGTCGATGACCTATGGGTGCGCATATGTATGTACGGACTTGACAATGGCGTCAGGGCTGTCTAGTGATAAGCAACTTCGTTCCCATGCCCAAGATGCAAAGAAAAGACGCATCCTCACCCCATTCTTCTGGTCTACAACGCCAGACTCAATGGCATGTTCCGGTATGTGGTATTGATTTGTGTCTAAAGTACTCCACATCGGCTAGTAGTTCGACGTGACTCGACGGAAACCAGCTACCTGTCCAGACGAGAGATCAGCAGGAGGCCTATTGACAACGAATTATTTAAAGTCGTGGTAAACATAATATTTACATATAAATAAATTAAAGGAAACAATTATTGAGAAACATAATTTATTTGGATTGTGGGAAGACGATCTCCGCACCTCTTAAGGAATAGTATATGTTATTAGGCATATGACAATCAGCGTATGATTATTAAGGTAAGTCTATACTTCTATACTAATATTATAAACAGGAAAAATTTGATCGTTTGTTAGTCTGTTTTTTATTTTGTTGTCATTGTTACGACTAATGTTTACGAGGTCGAAATTGAAATCCATAATTTTTATATTTTTGTAAATAAATGAAGTTTTGCCATATTATTTCGAAGTGATAGTGCCATGCTGCATGGGAGGAGGTAGCACCATACATGGTGCATGACATTACGTACTCCCATGCGACCGGGGAAGAACCTCTCGCTGACTTAATATCGGCGTGGAGTGACAGTTGGGTTTCGTGCGGTTTGTAATAGCCGGTGGGCCCTTGGGGGGATGATAGGAGGGTAACGCATCTGCGTAACTATCACGCGAATGTCCATAGGCGTCGGTAGTCATCAAAAGGTTCCGATTACTCCTTTGCCTTGTTATACTATAAAAAAAAAACATGAAATATCTATGCGAAGTCGGGGTGGATCGCTAGTAATATATAAAACGAAGCCAACAGGAACACTGGCGTATTGTGTATAGTCGACACAAACTTTACGTTTATCTTTATAAATCAGTTTTTATTGTATTTTGATGTTATCTAGTATACGACTCTTCGCTGCGGGTCACTCGAGCGGTGTGCAGCATTGAGCTGCAGCCGAGCGTAACACGGAGTACGCGAGTTGAGTGCGCGTGACGCCATATGTCGTGCGCATTATCGTATCGAACTACCCTCCAAGATTGATGACTCCATACGCATTTAGAAGTATAAGGGCATGTAAATGTTAGGTGATCACTTAGGCAAATGAGTTTTGAGCTTGTGTCGCAATTCATTGCTTTTTGTCACATGGCATAGTCAAATCAATGTCTATGTTCATCGTGTTATACTTAGAATAAAATAAATTGATGGTATAAAAACTGCGTAAAAATCTTTTTAAAGAATCAAATAAATTTTAAATTAAATCAAATTCATAAATTTGGAACTGTTGTGAAATAATTTCAAATTTCATAAGTTGTAAAAGCTTGTGAAAAGATTAACTCGCTTCAAAATAACTAAACGGCGTGTGTGTACTTATTTATGTACACACGTTAGATGTTATACGTCTTTGGTGTATCAAGATAAAAATCTTTATAAAAAAATTATCTTTCGCCTTAACTACGTTTGTGGAAAAAAACAACACTAAAAATAGAATTAAGGCATTTCACACATTGTAAGTTATTATTATAATTGTAAGTTAATTATTATAACGCATTACGATAGTCTTTTTTTTTAAAACGTTGACTACAGCAAACTTCATGGTGTCGGTTTTTCGTGGCGGTGTGTATTCTTTATCTATGTTATCTATTGTAAAAATTTACTCTCATTGTTTTCTCCAAATGCGAAAAAGAAGTATGCACTAAAAAATAAATAGCATTTACTCAGCAAGTAAGTCTAACAGAACCAGTTAGTACAGAGGTAATTTATTCGTTACACATTATATAGTCGCAAAAAGGCCGCCAGGGAGTGTGAGATTTAGTTATCACTTACTATCCTTTGCCATCTCGTCCTCCTCTCCTGTCTATGTCCATTAAAAAGTCGATTAAACAAGTATACACAATTATATTATTTCATTTATAATACAATAGTTAGACGCCTGTGAAAGTTTCGCGTTCATTCAACAGGTTTTTAATTAGTTCGAAACATATGAAACCTATTTCGATTGTCAAATATTACTTTTCTACAATTTACAATTTTCATTTCTTTGCACATCTTGCACATCTTGTCCTATAATTACTGGGACAAAATTATATATATTAGTACTAAAACTGTGTGACTTTTTGATTTGACAAATCCGCCTGGACTGGAGTCCGACGGACTGAATTAGCGCGTAAGAATTTTACTTCTCATATTTTTGCTAATGGCTCGCCATTGCCATTAATCCTTTTGTAATGGTTAAACTCCAATAGTCTCTTGAAATTCCTACGTTGTTAGCTAAATCAAATTAACAGAAATTATTCTGGAAACAAAAAAGAGCGAAGCCTCATACGAATCAAATGTGTCACTAATGGCCGCGAGGCGCGGGGTCGTTCGGACCCTCGCGATTCAATTATCACGCGAGGCTTACGTCGATCTGCCGACGGGTGAAAGTGATACTTGTGAGAGATTGCCTCTATTGTTTTTTCTCGCGGCTAAAAAGTTGCCAGCACGCGTGAACATTTTTATAAGGGGATCTTTAGCTACTTACAATATCAACAATATTCGCCGCTCCAGCACATATTTGGTTTAACATTAGAGGGTTAATTGATAAAAAAGTAGGAAAGATGTTTTCGACATTTTCATTCCGTAACTAATGGATAAGTGAATTATTTTTTATAAGTGCTCCTGAAGTAAAATCTCCCTCGATCAGTCACATATTTAGCAACAGTGTTGAAATAGTTTCCTTTGAGCAAATTATTTAGGACGTGGGCTAGCTAGTAAGTAGTTTTATTGTAACATAATCAAGTTAACGTAACTATGAATAATAATTCTACTAGAGTATGCGCGGGTAAATTTTATACATTAAAGTAATACATCAAGTAAGTAATAAAATAATATATTAATTATGTTTCTCTTTAAGATTAAATAGCTAGATAAAGTATGTCTTGATTAATTATCAAAGTAGCTGTGGGCATGCTCTTAGTTTTTATTGCGTCATTGTATTCTTTATTGTTATTATATTTATATTACAAAGCAGATGAGTTTGTTTGTTTCGTTGAATGCGCTAGTTTCAAAAGCTATTGTTTCGATTTTGAAAATCTCACACTGTTAAACAGAAAGTTTACCAGGAGAGGTATCACAAACTCTAAACGCTAAATACGACAAATAGGAGCATAGTTACGCGGATGAAACCGCGGAGCGCTGTTAGTTTTTAAAAAAATATTTGCTATACACAACAAACAGTGAGCTTCCTGATTTTCCATATAAAAGCCACATTTCTTATGTTATAACAACTGATTTTAACATAATATTACAAATAATAAATGTATTTAATACTGGCAGCGACTTCGTGATTCACTTGACGTGGACTATAAGTTTTATATAGCATAATGTTTTAGATTTTATTCATGACAAAAACACTAACTACTATTTAGTAAGTTCAATCTTGATTCAGTAATTGGTAGTACTTTTACTGAGTTGCAGAAGTACCGCTACGATAGGTTTGATATTCTATCACTTATTATGAGAGAGAGAGATGATGCGTTATGTGGCTTTTGAGGGTCCGTATGATGGCTATACTGTTTAGTACTATGTGGACTATAAGATACAGAATGAGGCTGTACTGTCCATGAGATAATATAGATAGAGAAGGGAAGCCTGTCTAAGACGTGGACGTCTAAGTCGAAGGAGACATTGAATGTAGTACACTATCTCTTTTATTATTTTCTCTATGCTAAATGGATATGCCAGATTAGGTAGTCAAATATAGTACTGCTTTATCATCTTCCTTCTCTATTCTCCAATGCGGCGAGTCATCATTTAACTGCCTATGACATCTTTTTTCTATCTATATTATCAATATTATACTGTCACGTATAATGTGGGTAATAATAGACGGTATGATAGCTGTAGAGAGCACAGCGTATTATGTGACCGATCAGAATTGGATAATCTAGTGAAGGAAAGCAACGCACATGTATAAGCTCTAGTTATGTGGATGTTTGTAGTTTCTTTAGTCTAAAAGACTAAGATTGCTCGTTGATCAATAACAGTCGCATCGGACCGGTACGAATTAGTTGGTGTTACTCGCTGATCTGAGACCTCAGGGGCAGCTATGCTTATGCTGCCCCCTTGTGCGCGGATTGAAAGTACCTTGCATCTACATGAAAGCTCTGACATTCACAGTCTTCCAGTGTATTATCATAGGACATTTGACAATCTAAATCTGCATAGCTCGCACTTAGACTATCAAGTCTCCTATGATTTACAAATATTTTTTATACAGGACCTACCCAAAAATAAAGGCTTGTAATTCTTCGTCAGTTGCAAGGCTTTATGGTCTCAAAATGTAACGTTTGATATTATTTTAGTCATGTCTTACCGCGTTTCCCCCTTTACTATCAGAAATATTTACAGTAAATCTCAGTTTGTTCCCATTATTTTGGTGTGTTGTAAATAAATATATCAGGTGCGCGGATAACATATGAACTGGCTCTGCGGGAAACGTATTGTTTCCCAAATTCAATTATAACTCCGGCGGGCGGACTCCGCCGCTTGACTCGCGATAAACAGCGCTACATCAACCTGCTCGAGGTACGGACAAGTTCATTGTTTGTATAACAACATATTTCTCTCGCCCCTCTTTTTAAGAAAAAATCACCGCGCAAAAAGGGCTCATTAGGATTTGTTTCCACACAACTTTTGTTAGATGGAGTGCTTCCAACTAACCTGCACTGTTTTTTTTTCTGCATTCCATCTGATTTGTTGTGTCCACGGATGTATCACTCTATCATGTAGAGACCAATCTCTCAAGCGATGACGTGCGGACAAGGAGTACTTACAATACTGCGGTTCTCGCGGTTCCTGCGGTTGATAAGAGTCATAATAATTTGTATTCAGACTCCTATAAAACTCTTATAGGAAGAAAGGGCGAATGGGCAGGAGGAGGAAGCGCTTTTGGTACCCCGTTTATAAGCAAAGGGGACCAAAGAGCAACAGGAAGAGGCGATTTTACGCAGGGAGCAAGGGGCGGGTATGAGAACCTCACCCCATTGCACTGTCCCAAAGATAGTGGGGTTATCCTGTGGTGCGGGGCATTCTTGTTGTGGAGGAGGCGTGGATCCCTTAGGCGACTGACTAGCCGTCCAGTTGCACTGATGATTTGTTGCTACGGGGCACCTCACCAAAGGCGGCACTCATGATCACACACATAATGTGCCGCGAGCCCCACACACCACTGGACCCCACCCAGGGTCAGTGAAGGCGCGTAAATGCGTTTTCCCGGGTCAACAAAAAAAAAGTTAGTGTTATGCTAACCGTATTGTTAGAGAGGCACACCTCGCTGACATGATATCGTTCCAGTGTGACAGCATCATAGCCGTGATTATGGAAGGGAATATGAGTGCGTTCCGTGTGGTTTGTGAGTACTGAGCGGGTAGAGGAAATAAGGGGCAAGACGTTTGCGTAATATCTATGTGCACATCTATGGGCATAGTTTGTTATCAGAACGCTCTGACTGCTGTGTGTGTGTGTGTGTATGTGTGTGTGTATGTGTGTGTGTGTGTGTGTGTGTGTGTGGGTGCGCGTGCGTTTGAGCGTGTGTGTGTGTGTGGAAAAAAGAGCTTGAAGCGGGACGTTGGCGGAGGGATGAAAAAAGCATATGCGCTTGTGTTCTTTCCGATCGTATAAGATTATGTGAGTCCGTGTCGGGTATACAGTCGGATATTATGTGGCTTATGGATGAAGTAAAGAAGTGCAATTGTACAAGCCTCTGGTTCTGTGAATGCTCATGGTAGATTGTAGTCGAGAGGATTCCGAACACTCTTGGTCGGGCATGACCAGAGATCTCATGGGATTGTCGACCCACCGGCGTTGGAGAATAATGTCAAAACACAACAATATAGCCCCATAATGTGTTGGAAAACATAACGACCAAGCTCTACTTCGACGGTACAATCCTCACCGACCGAACTATCCACAATAACAGACCTGATATTACTCCAATAAATAAATCAAATAATACAGGATACATAATTGACATAGCAGTCCCTAATACTCATAACCTCCAAAGTACCACATCTGAAAAACTTACAAAATACATAGAATTAAAAGATGAAATTACTCGTCTCTGGCAATAAGTAATAATAGTACCAATAGTAATATCCTGTACAGGTGTTATACCGACACAATTGCACCAATCATTAAATACTCTACCACCAAATACGTATCACTTTCTCTAGAAAGCAGTTATTTAAAACACTTGCCGAAAAGTGAGAAAATTTTTGCAAATAAACCAGGAATAAATTGTCTCATCGGTACCAACCACTCATTCCACATAACATTAAAAATTTTATCCATCTGATATGCTACTTGTTTTAGGTTCACATCAGTACTCCGGTGAAAGCCGAGGAAAAAAAAGATAATAATAATAATAATATCTGTGGACTTATCACGCAACGTCAGCTTAGCCCTGTACTAAGTACCGTAAGGACTTGTGTTACAGGTATTAGACAATGGAAATATATTTAATATTGTTATCTATTTAAGAAATCGTATAGATTTAGGATTTTTATTATAGAGATACATATAATACATAGATAAACATCCCTGACCATCCTCTCGCGTAACACCACCAATTGAGCCAACCGGCTGTCAATTATTAATACTCTCTGTCATCCTCCTCTCTACTGAGCCACTGGCTAGTCACAAACGAACGTAACGGAACACTGTAGATGTCACTTTACGGCGGTCTCATGTGAGCGAGAGATACTTCCCCGTTCGTGCCAGCCCAATGCTACAGCAATGGATTAATACCTTTTACTAATAAAAATACTAAATGTATACGTTTTGAATTTATACTATAAAATGGCGAAGCATTACATCAACACCCCTCTTGGAAAGGAAGCCCTATTTGTTGATATTATGCTAAATGCCAATCACATTCACTAGCACGCGCTTGTTAGTAAGAATGCTTAGCTTCTTAGTGTCAACCCTTCAAATATATCTGTACCGGTTATTCTTAGAGATTTTACTTGAAAAATATGTAATATAGCAATTGGCGATGAAATAAAAAGTAATATTTTAGTTTCCATTTTACAATGCGTAGGCCAAGATCAGTTAGTTTCCATTGAATCCCTTGCGAGATAAGGTAAGAACGTAAAAGTCTAAACATGTTCTAGTCTACTTGTGTGTATATTGTTTTCATTTTCTATATATATTACATATTTCAATTCTATAAACTTCTTCAGATGTTGTATAACAATAATATCTGAGAAAGTTTAAAAAAGTAATATAAATTATGTCAATTAAAATTAAAGGTGTATTATTATTACTTCATAAGCTATAAAAAGTCATTTAACTCTTTAATCGATGTGCGAAAAACCAGACGCTCACTTCCTTGTAAACTTTATGATATTATTAAAAATACTCGATAAACTAATCTATTAAAGACATAAAAAATTCTATTAGCAATCAATACTCTCGACCATTTAGTATTCTTTGAGTTATAGCTATCAATTAAAGCATTTATGTCCTTTTGCGTTTATATACAATAGATACAGAAGGATTAAATACAATGATCATCATCATTATCAGCCCTTATCGGTCCACTGCTACACAAGGCCTCGTTCAATAAATGCCAAGACGACTGATCTCCTGCTACTCGCATCTGCACGGAGATCATCGTCCCATCTGGTGAACGGTCGACCCATACTTCGTTTTCCTAAACGCGGCCTCCACTCCAGAACCTTACTGGCCCATCTACTCTCTGTTCCTCTGATTGTTATGGCTTCGTTACGAATTCTGTATAAAAATATAAATAAGAAAAAAAAATAAAACTTGTGTACAATGAATAAAAAGTATATTTTAAAATTTGGAATGCATTGAAACCGATTTTTTTTTTTGAAAAAAATAAAAAATCGATACAACAAATTTATTCAACGTCCATCACAAATCACACATAACGATGATAATTTAGTAATTACATTCTACTTGATTATAAAAACAATAGGGTGCGGGCCTCCCCTCAGGGCCTCCAAACAGCAGGCTTTTAGCCCTTAGTAGTGGGTGCGCCCGAAGCGGGCTCCATATTGCAAAGGCCATCCTTGTATTCTATATCATCAAAACATTTGATTGTTTGTTTGTATTGAATAGGCCACGATACTACTGGACTGAATTGATTTTTTTAACCAATAGAATCTCAAATTATCTCTGATGGACATAGGCTACATGACATTGTAGATATAAAACGCCATCGTTAAAATTTCGATAGATCTTTATGTAGCTGCTTAAATTATTGATAACTGGCTGTCAGACAGACGTTGCTCTGTCATAAATTGCAGTTGTCATGGTAACGTATTATGTTTACGAGACAGACACCAGAAATCAATAGTTTTTTGCCATGTTTTGTAAAGAATCTGTGCGAAGCTGGGACCGAATATTTGGCGGATTTACGGTTAATAATCCAATGGACTTTTTGCAAAAATTGTGACTTTAACTCCCATAGATTCTAATCATTACTTATGCGACTAAAAGTTTATTTCAAGGTTTAGTTTATGGTAAAGGTTTGTTACTATGCAGGAATGCCTTTCGGCCACTACCGACACCTATAGACATCCAAATTACTGCATTATTGTTGATATGTAGATTCGTTGCCCTCATTTTCTTCTCCGCTCTAATGGACCACCGATGGTCCATTAGAGCGGATGAGGAAAGCAAACCGCACGAAACGCGACAGTACTGCTGTCGCTATACAGTGGCCTCATTTGGTCGCGAGGAGCAATGCATTATTAAAATTAACTATTACCTTACTAATTATTACTAATTATTATATTATATTATATTATATTATATTATTATTACTAAAGTTGTATCGTTTGTGTCGACTGTAGTCTTATCAAGAGGTGCATTGGAGGGACGGGTGATGATGATAGCGTCCCCCCACAGCACATGTTACGCAATAATTCGATGGCCCATTTGATCATAATTAACTAGGCGAGTGTTGGTGTATGTGTTCCCGGTAAGCGCTAGCGTGCTCGGTGCGATATTATCTGTGAGGGGCGCGGCGCCAACTGTCAGGCAGATGCCGCTGACGTCACGGGAAGCCCCGCAGGGCTTCGCCACTCCGCCACGCGCCGCATCTCCCCGACAGCTGACCCATCCTGATTTGCGGTGTACTTTACGATTTCCTATACTTTAAAATGTGTATTATGATATCAACATGCGATTTTTTTTATCGTTGGGGAGGTCAGAACTACATAGCTCCGCTGAATGTTTTCACTATTGTCAGAGTCCATAGATAATATAAAAATATTAATAAAGAAGATCTGTTACTATGATTGTTAATTTGAAAATACTTTTCTAAGAAACAAATGTTTTCGGAATCAAACATTAGTTTTCATAGAATTAGTTGGTATTAATTCAGAATGTCGGTTTCCAGGAGATCGTGTCTATCAACACGATTACTTAGAATTTGTACACATTTTTTCCAAATGGTAGTTCCATTGCTATCCTCGTGGCACTCTCTCACTCATAACATTCGCGTGAAGTGGCAGCTTTCATGCAATGCTTTCGCGTCTCAAGCCGTTTGTGTGTGTCCGGTAGTCCAACTAGGCGGTGGGATGAAGGCGGGCAACAAGCAAATCAATAGGGTCTGTGCTAGATGTGTGAGTACCGATAGTGTGAACTAATGAGCAAGCTATTGCGTTACACAAAACACAATAGTCTACAATAGTTCCTGTTTGCACAACCCTATTATCTTGCGCTGTGTCTGTACACACCACTAGATAATAGAGGTACTTATATATTGGACGCGGTAGTGACTATTGTTATTTAAATATCGAGCTTGAAATACACCCGTATCATCTAGCGAGATGCAACTCCCTTAAAGTAAATACAAATGTTTATTTGCACTCTTCAATTCATCACAATGTAGTAAACTATTCGATGTATGACTAAAATGCGCAAAAAACTATAATTATATTTGCAACGTTAAATTTCATTGATTTTCGATGTGTCAACGACGAGACTAATCTATGCAAATGATGTCAGAATGATAATTGCCGTGAGTGATCGCCGCTCATCGCCGCACGCAATGCAGTCTGCAGATGACAGCGAAACGTTACAAGGGCAATACAAGTGATTCAACCCTATTAACGTAATAGGTACATAATACGAAATACGTATTAGACATCTAATACGAAATTTCCATTAGAATACATCGACAAAGTGGAGACCCTAACTGCATATAAAGCCTGACCATAATAAGTAGAGAATTTAAATCAATATAAAGCGTAACCAAAAAGTTGGAGATCTTGAGTAAAGCCTAACCAAAAAAAGGAGAAACCCTAACACAAAACAAAGCCTAACCAATAGAAGTGGAGACCATATCTCTGTATAAAGTCTAACCGACAAAGTAGAGACCCTAAGGCAACAGATAGCCTAACGAAAAAATAGAGACCCTAACATAAATACAGCCTAACCAAAAAAGTTGGGACCCTAACATAATATAAAATCTAACCAAAAAATGGAAGTTAGCGAGAGGGAGAAAAGGAATTAGGAAAGCTGACTAATTAAAATTCTTTTAGAGATCTTTAGAATAAAAGCGGGAGAAAATTCTGGTGTCTAAGCGAATCGCATGCCAGTCCTTCTTTGTTAATGAACGATGCGTCTTCGATCGTAAGTCCTATCAAAATATGCGTTTAGGTTCTAGGTCTATTGTAGTGCAGTCACTCTTTATCGTCCTCACACTCCCATAAGAAGAATATCATTATTTTCAAATATGTTAACGTAACATTCATGCAGTATTTTTAATATCAAATAAATCAAATTAATTAAAAACATGAGAGACATCTATGTGAATAAAAATATTATTAATTTAACTAATTGTTTGTCTATTCATGTAATGATTTAAGGTATGCTTATTATAAAGACTAATAAAGTGCTGTGGGGATTTTTACATAATATTTATTAAAGATTAAGGAATTAAACCATATGAATATATCGCACCGTAGGAATGAAAGTAACACAACTCTTATGATATCTGTTATTTCTGATTTTATTATAAACTGACGTTGAAAAGCCTTGTATTTTGCTGACGCGGGGAAATACCTATTCCTTCATCGACCCTGGGTGAGGTCCAGTGGTGTGTGGGGATCGCGGTACATTATACCGCCGAATGCCCACAGAAACAATCACGAGTGCCATCAGTGCCGTCTTTATTCGGGTGCCCCGGAACAAATAATCATCAAGGCACCTTGAAGGTTAGTCAGTCCCCTAAGGGACCGACGCCTCATCCGCAGTAGGGTTGCCACACACCACAAGACAACCCCACCAAATTTGGGATAGTGCGATGGGATGAGGTTCCCATTCCCGCCCCTGGTCTCCCCCGCACAAAAGCGCCTCCTCCTGTTGCACTTTTGTCACCTCTTCTTATATGAGGGGTGTCAAGAGGGCTTCCTCTTGCTGTTAAGTCCCTTCTTCTTATAGGAGGGAGGCAAAGAGCATCTCCCTCGTTTCAATTGGCTTCGCATGTATTTACCTCTGGCTACAGAGCCCCACCACCACGACAAGACTTGAGCCATGGTGGGGATTAAAAAAAACTTACGCTATAATCGTATGATGAAAGAACTACTCGAATCGTGAGTAAGAAAACAAGAGTCTGATACATTGAACACTTTCACCGAACATGGAATTCGTTAGTGCACTGGGATGTTACACCAGATGGTAATTATTTTAATAAAATTCAAAAAAACTTTGGGCTATCTCATTTTTTTTACTTGACGTGAGTGAAACTATGGGACACAGTTAGTAAACAAGAACGACGATATGATCGTTATGTATAGTCCTTTCGAGAAATATAATGCTTTGAAATTAATTTTCGATATTCAAAACTCGAAGTCCAGGACTGAGCGCAGAGTTAAATTTTGCACTTCAGATATTGAATTTCAACTTTCATATGATATTGTTAGCGACGAGTTCGCCAGAGTGCGTCACGCATTTTGCTTTCATCGTAATGTACCTCATTAACTTAAACCTGTTCACACGAAACAATGTCAAAATTTCTACACGCAACCTGATTCCCAGCGCTTAAACGCAGTAGTCACAAACTTTTAACAATGTGAGATGGAAAAAAATCGTAAAGAAAGTGTTTCTGTTTCTTCACAACTCACAACGCGAGCGGTATTTAAGACAAACATTATGTGGGTATGCTTATTAAAATTATTTATTGTGTAAACACGAATCCCTCGTCCGTTACTCCCTAACAAGAGCTTGTAGTGGTTCGCAAATAAGTCTAGATCAAAGCGTTTTGCTTGCTTAATATAAATACAGCATACACAATATACCTATACATATTCTAAAACAAGGTCCCTAAAAGCTGTCTGTCTGTATGTGATAAGTTTTCTCGAAATCGATGGAATGGATTTCTATGCTGTTTTCACAATCATATCTATTTAAAATGTATCACTTGTGTCATCAGTAGTGGCTGCATGTTCCAAAGTCTATACGTGTCTATCAAATAAATTCATTAATAAATAATTCGGTGTTACCGTAAATCAATGAATTTCTCAAAACAAACAGGTGTGTTAAACATAAATTTTGGTACTACGTCGCTAATGTGGTGGAAATATTTAGTTTTGCGTACCAAACGTCTGAAGGACCTCATAAAATCTGATGAACTTAAGCGCAGCGTTGACAATGATCATTTCATATTCATTTAAACTGCGTAAGTTTTTATTTGTTTTAGGGTTTCGTAAATCGATGGCAAAACTCAGAACCTGTCTGTCCGATTTTCCATCCGTCTGCTTATTCATCTGTCAAGAACTAACCTAATCTACCTAAAGTAAGAACTAATCAGTTGTTATATATATATGATTATAAGGGAATGAAAAAACAGTAACTTTTTAATAGTGATATTGTTACTATACACGCTTGAAGTTCACGTAGAGAAATACATGGACAACTTTATTTTCTGTTATATTAAATGAGTAATAATTTGTTGATGGTCTTTGGCTTATCTATCAGAGAAGGGCTAGTGGTCACAGTAAAGTCTGTATTGTTTGATTATACTTACTTAAATATAATTTATGTTGAGAATTTATATAAAAAAAAATTTCATAACGATTCCTTTTATTTATATTTATGCAAACAATCAAATTTATATTTATCATTATGATATTTACCAGTCAATATCTACATGAAACCATAAAATCAGGATTGGTAAAACAAACAAAGTCAAACTGTCGTCCCCCTTCAAAACTCGAGTTACCCCACTTATTAAAATTAATAAGAGGGCCCTCCGTCTATATTAATGATCACACTATGTCAATAGCGGTATAATATGTTCAGCAAACAAAATTATGGCTACGCTAACGTTCTCGTTAACCACAGATTACAGAATTTAATTCTTGTTCTTGAATTCTTGAAAAAAAAAAAACAAAAAAAAAGAGTACAACAGAATATGATATACGCTTTCCTTAAATTGTATCTTGTCTACACTTCACTTCAGGGAGATTGTTTGTCAATTCTTTGTTAGAATAAAATGTTGAAAATAAATGGTTCTAAAACACTTCAGAAACTTTTCAAAATGAATAAAAAATAGAATACGCAGTTATTTAACAAACATTTAATTTTTTTTTGCTAAAAATTAGAAGCGGAGAGTTTAAGTGTATTCTTAGTAGTAGTAAAGATAGTACCATTCTGCATTGCAGCTGAATTGGGCCGGCACGGCCGGGGACATGCCTCTCGCATATATGACTCTGCCGTAAAGTGACCATTCTAGTACATTCTATAGCCGGTGAGTCATTGGGGAGATTGGGCTAAGAAGCAAATGCCAATGTTAAAGGACGTCGGTTGTCGTGAAAATGGTCCGACTGCATGTTTGTTTTCCTGCGCTATAAAAGATATTACGATACATATAAACATTAATACGCTGTACCTCTGTACCAGCCAATTATTGTTTCAGCGTTTAAAAAATATTTTATATTATTGTTGAATAAAAATTAAAATAAATATATAAATATTTTTGTCTACTTATCAGTTTTAAAAAGCACACAACAAATCAGATCTGTTGCCCTTATTTTCATTTGAATGAACGCACTATTGTATCTGCGCAAGCAAGTGCTTGGCTATGAGTGAACCCACAGAATCGGAGCATAAGTACTATGCAGATGCTTGATTTTCCTCATAATTCATTAATAATAAGTTGGAATGTCGGGCCAATCAGCTGATGAAACAGCTCCAGATAGCATGGTCGGTTCAGCTCAATTATGTATTGCAAATTATTGTCACCATAAGAGAAATCAGTCATTCCTTACTCTGTTTACTGTTACTGAGATTTTTCTTGGTGCATCATTATATCTACGTACAATACTAACAGCAAATTTGTGATCATTCAAACAATACCTAATTGTGAGATTACAAAACTCAAAGTGAATCACTGGTTCCAAATAATTATTTTGATGTAATTTTACAACTTTTAATTTGAATAAATATCCTATGGGTTTTGCGAATATTCATTTGAAGATGATATTGGATATCCGGAAAAATTTATTTCACATTATCTGTGCGAAAAGAAAAAGCTCATGAATAATTTTATACGCGAATATCTGATGATAAAGTGCATACATTTAGCAGTAATAAAGATATAATAAGTTATTAATTAATTTTTTCAAGGTGTCATTTAGATACTAGCAATGAGATCATTACCAGTATTTAAAGAACTTCTGAAGAAATTCAAAGCTTGTTTGGTTCACTGGCTGAAGCAACTAAACACTAAACGAAGCAAGGCAATGAGTTAAAAGAGTATTGATACTGTATTTTTTTTTAGTATAAACAATAATATTAAGTTTAAAGTTAGTAAATATGCCATGCCATGATGCATTTTGTTTCATTCTGAAATACACTAAATGCGTTAATCGGAACAACTAAAATTCTTCGGGTACTTTTAAAAACTTGGTACATCAGTACATCTGTCATCTCAGTCTACCCGTGACCGTGGTTGCTGTAAAGCTTCTGAAACGTCGGGCTACATAAATAAAACCGCGATAAAATCCGTAACAGTTGTTTTTAATAAAATTATTAACGAAAATCTCAGAAAATATTTATTAAATAGCCTTAATAAAAGAATTATCTTACTTTGTCTAGGGAGAAGTGTTCTATGTGTATTTAAGGGTCCACATCAAACTGTGTGAAAAAAATCATGTAACACTCCCTGTTCCGAGATTAGATTATTATGGAGTTTTATAAGCTTTTTAAAAAGACAGTACATGTAATAGTTTTTTTTCGTATACGCCAACACTCCTTGATCGAAGAGCTATTGACAATAACTACATGAAGTTAAGCGTTGCACAAGACCCGATATACTCAGTATGGCCCTAAATACTGTTACAATAAAAAAATACATTTGAATTTGGAATCTGTCCTTTCGATGCGATTGTTCATTGACTTTTTTCATTTTAGCGCCAATACATAGCACAATATTTTGCGATGTTGAAGTGGAGTGGATGATAAAGGGAACAGAGTCGCTGTGATTGCATATCACACAGTAGGTATGGAGTGAAGAATTTCGCCATGGAAAGGGTGCGTGTTTCTATTGATAACTGACCTCAAACTTTAAAGGACTTTATAGCACTCTATGGAGACTATTTCGAATAAGCTTTTTATATTTTTAATTGTTTTATATTTGTGTATTAAACTAACACATTGTAAAAGTAATAAATGTTATTTGCAATAAAAAGAATTTCTTTGTGTACAATATTTATGGCGACACTGGGTATATAAAAAAAAATTGTACCTTTTGAATTACATACATACTCATACATGTAACTGTAATTAAAACGAGATAATTTGTGTATACATAGACAGAGAGAGAGAGAGAGGGAGAGAGAGAGAGAGAGAGAGGAGAGTGAGAGAGATCCTTTCAAAAAACCTCGTTAATGCTCACTCATGTTTGTTTATAAATTGACTAATACGACTAATCATTTCCAACTTTTTTGCAAATTGGAGGAAATTTGAACACCTGTAAATATTTCCGAGCAAAATCACAGTTGTGAAGAACAACACCTATTTACTAAAGGAATCATATTATTCGATTTTTTCATTACATATTGAATAATTTGACCGACTATAAAGACGAATATTTCTATCTATCTATTTTAGTTGACTACCACGCCAACTAGCTTAAGAAACTAGACTAGAATTTATTTATGCAAGTTTTAACTGCTTAACTGCCGTTAATTTAATTCTGAAATAATTTCTAATCTCCTTAAGTTTTACTTAACGTCTGCTAATGTTGTAAAAAGCTATAAGGGTTTATCATACCTAATAAGTTAATAGCTAGATTAACACAATATATTTATATATTGCTCAGGATGTGTCATTTGTCGTTAACATGACAGTAATAATGATGGTAAATCATGTAAACAGATAAATAGAACAGAACGATAATCATCTCTTATTAGCTGATTACTAAAATTATAGCTAATAATAAATTGACATTAAAGTACGAGTAATGAAGATTCAATTAAAAAAACAGAGGGTGTGCGTATATACTGGCCGAAAACTAAATACTGTTAAAATCAACGATTTGAAATTCGCAAAAAGAATAGAAAACTCCATTTTTAAACTCAATTACGTCTAAAGATGGCCCCCCGTCGCCGTAGCGCCATAAAGCGACGCGCCTGAATCGTGTGCCGCCCGTCGCGCATCTCTAAATTGCATTTTAATCTAATTATATGACGATATAATTTTTCGGTTCACTCATAATCAGATAACGGAGACATTATCGAATTAAAACGCCGTTCGCTGGGCGGGAGTGCCCAGTCGTGTCATACGTTAATATTTAATAAGTAACGATTATTATTTACGTCTATGTATTAAATGGGCGCCTTTATATTTGTTTCTATTGTGTTAGACAGAAACATATGATAACATTCTTTCTGTATCTAAAGGAAACCGAAAGTAAGATATCCAGAAGAAATAGACAACGGATGGACCTTTGTAGAAGGCGCTTCTTTATTATATAAAGGAGTTAAACGAGTAGGGCAGTGAGTTGGTGACTACCGAGCAAAGTTATCGGTATATATTTATTATACATATTATAAAACAAAGTCCCCCAACGCTGTGCCTGTATGTGGTCTATTTTTCAAAACCTACTGAACGGATTTTCATACGGTTTTCACCACAGAGCGGTTTCCGAGGGAGGTTTAAGAGAATAATATGTTAAGGTGGAATAAAATCAAGCCATGTTATTTACGAGCGAAACCACGTCGGATCGCTAATCTATACTTATTATTGAACTCAAAAGCTCAAAAGCCGTCTGTCTGTAAGTGATCGTTTTGAACAGTATTCCGACCGATTTACACCGTACAAATATTCCCACGAATCTAGTATCGTATTGATGTTAGTCAAATTTGTCTCATAATTTCTGGTTACCCTATGGACCTACTCTCTGCGGAGCGTGTTGGTGTAGTGTTACAATGGGAAACATTTTATCATATGGGACAATCGTTAGGGACGTTTTGGACTGCACCAAGTAAAATATGTGTTTGTGAGGTGCGTGCAAAAAATATTATGTTGAAACTATAAACAAATAAGGGCCACTAAGATTTTTTTGATGGATCATGAAAATAATATGGACATTAACTTGTTTAACTTATGTAACAATAAATAATGTTATTGATTATTATATAGGCTAAAAATTGCTTAAAATAATGATCATGAACTGTTTTTTTTTTTATGTTCATACTAAAATTGGCCATTTAGAATGAAAAACATGAACAGAAAAATCCCCGGAAAAGGACAAACTACTGTTCTTGTCACTTTTGTTTCTCCTTTTTAATAACGACTATGTCCTCCTCTCTTAGCAATACACTCCAGAAGCCTCGTATGCCTACTCTGGGTCAAATTCATCACGTTTCCATCAGGAATCTCCACCCAAGCATCTCTTAGGGCGTCAATCAGTTGCTGTTGGTTGTAGACCCCTTGCTCATTCTCTCTAAGTCTTCGTTTGAATTGGTCCCCCCACAATTGCTCGATCGGCTTTTAACCTGGACTGTTAGCTGACCACGGTAATACCTCAATATGAGACCCTTCTAGGACAGTTTGGATTGATCAAGCTGTGTGTGCACGGGCATTATCTTGCATCAGGATGAAACCAAGCCTCACTCGCTGTACAAATGGGATCACTGGAGCCCTGATGACTTCTTCGATGTAACGTTCTGCACTTACGGTAGCCGAATTTAAAATGGTGAGCTTAGGTTCCGCGTGTAAACTAATCCCACCCCAAACCATTACGTTGGGACCACCGAAACTGTCCACTTCGCGAATGCAGGACCCCGAAAACCGTTCGCCGCGTCGTCTCCACACTCTAACACGCCGATCATCATTAAGAAATTTTACTTTGCACCCGACTATAAAAAGCACCTTGCGCCACTGATTAATCCCCCAGTTCAATACTGACGGGAGAATCTTAATCGGTTTGCACGTTGAACCCTGCTCAGAGGAATTCGAACAACTCGTCGTCTTGATTTTGCTGGTATTCGTGAAATCAATTACGTATAGTTTGATCAGTGACACGGGTACCTGTTGTCAGCCGTAGGTGGTGTTGTAACTTACGGGCCGTTACTGCACGATCACGACGAGCACTAGTTGGATGTACCGACCCTCATGAGTCGTTGTTATGCGAACTGAACCTGAACCAGGTCTCCTGGCAACACTGACAGTGTCTTGGAATTCTCGATTTAATACATTTTGGACAGCTCGTGGATAAAAACCCAACTGCAAACCCATGTAACGCTGAGAACGTCCTCCTTGAATCATAGTTATGGCTCTGGTTGCTGTAATTGTATCGTATCTGCCTTCGTACTGGTGGCATGATTAACGCGAGATGATCAATGAATCAATTAAAATTTCCTAAAATAACCGAAACAAGTCACCAGAAGAAGAAAAAAAAAGTACAAGTAAGCAAAAGTAAGAAGACAATCAAAGAAAAACATAAGAATAACATCCGATTATATTTTTTCTTAAAATG
>JAFELO010000362.1:369316-406795 GCA_017140195.1 Eumaeus atala | reverse complement strand
TACAAAATAATTTTAAGTATCGCGTCAAAACCCGTTAGATAACAACAAAACGTACACAGAAACATATATTCATATTGTAAACTAGCAATCCGCCTTGGCTTCGCTCGTTAATAGCACGGGGAGGACTGTCTTCTGCCTTAACAAATTATCATAAATAGGGAACATTATTAGGGAGGAATATTATTATAAATAGGGAATATCACATTATAATCAGATTGGGTTGATAGACATGGACATACCTTCACCTGAAGACTAACCTGATTGTATCCCGGTAGCACGTATGTGGAAATGATGATCACGAACCAGAGCTGTACCGAACAAAGCGTATAAGAGTACCTACACGATAATAGTAAATTACTTCCTAAAGACGATGAGATTATTATAATCTGGGTCTCAATGGGTTCCGATTGAATACACGCTACTCGCATTCAATCATCAGATTAGCAAGAAGCTCGCGTAGTGCAAAACGCGGCAACCCTCAATTACCGCGACGCAGGCGCACGCGCCTCTCCCCGTGGGACGGTACACGCGACCCACCCTTAGCAATTACGAAACAAAATATTAACATGCGATTTTTCTTTTCATACTACGAAGAATTTATTCGTAGTATTAAAATTTTTATTTCGGTTGGCACCCAAATTATAAAAAAATCTGGGAGTATGATATATATGTTATCAGTTATTAAATATATCATCATCATCTGCCCGACGACGTCCACTGCTGGACGCTTACGTTAAGTCATTTATTAATAAAAAAAAAACTTAATTTAAAATATAAATATTACATTATTTACAGGAAATAAATATTTACATCTATTAAAAAACCTGTAATTATTTACCAAGAGCTGTTGACGAATAGAATATATAGACGCAAGTATTAGAGTCACTAGTATTGTTATTGGGAGAAGCCTCATAAGATATATTGTTAATTAGGGTGGCACTTCAATCGTGGATTTTACGGAATAGTTAATAACGAATAGTTTTCAACACTTAATTTCAATTTACATTTACGACCGGTTTTGGCTTAACATCATCTGATATCGATAAGCCGAAACTGGTCGAAAATGTAAATTGAAATTAAATAATGTGGAAATAGTATATAAAGTTAATTTCTTTGTTCAAGCGTTAACATGAATTTCCATCCAGAAGTGACAATTCATTCAATCCACGAATAATTTTTGTTTTATTAAAAAAAAGTCAACTATTTAATCGATATTTAATAGACCATCCGTAGCAAGTTACTTTTTACAGGTGAATTAGGAATTTCAATATACAAAGTCTGGGCTTAATTCAGAGAACACACGTAGCTATATCAATAATTGAAAGTGAGTTCCCGCCATTTTTTCCAATGCTTTTGTACGTATTACGTAAGTTATTAGCGATCTGCCACCCGTCTCATACGGGGTATAAATTAGTATGGTGATTGCCTTCTGTTATAGCCAACTCTATCTTTACTCATTATGAATGTCAAAATACAATAATTTGTCATAGAAATATACTTTTAGCATATTATTAATTGCTAAAACCTTAGTCATCCTTTTCTTTCAGCTTCGTTATCGAAACAGCCCCAATCGTTTTGTATTCAGTAGAGAACATGTAGCGCACATGAATTTAGTTGCAAACTTTTTAAAAATCTTTAAAGCCCATTTCACCGCCTTTGGAAAGAAATAATGAAAAAAAAAAACAAAAAACGGTATTAAATTTTCAAACAGTAAATAATATATCACAAAGTTTGATTCGAATTCGACGAGTTTCTGTACAAGCCTTCAGTGTTCATTGACCCTGAAATTATATATTTATTTTGAACAATGTATCAGTCTCTAACTTTCAGCTTTCACACAAATCAATATTTCAACCCATACTTTACAGCGTTAGGAATTCAATTGTCAAAATTACTTTTCAGTCATGTGTCATTAAAATTAAAGCTTCTTGCATACCTAGTTTCAACCTCGTCGATCCAGCAGTTGCGGCTATGCATTGTTCTGACAGTCAGTGACTCAGGACAAACAACTTTAATTGTAATACTAGGGACCCGTCATGCTTTCCCTCGTGAATAACACGGGCCAGGTTTCTCACTTAGCAAATTATACACTTAAACTTTCCTCGGAAATTGTTATATCCATTGGTTTTTATTGTATAGTATAGGGGACAAACGAGAATTCGGAGCTTCTCCACGGCTACCGACGCCTATGACCATAAGCATAATTATGCCAACGCGTTGCCCTCCTTTTCAATCTCCCCACACAATGGGCCACTGGCTACTCGCAAACCGCACGAAACGCGCCTCCGTAGGTGTCACTTTACGGCGGTATCAAGTAAGCGAGAGGTACCTCCCCGGTCGTACCGGCTCAGTTGCATAGGAGGATGTAGTGTCGTGTACCATGCATGGACTTCCTCCTCTTTTGCAGCTTGGCACTACCTCCTACAAGGATTTGGGGACTTTGTTTTATAACAGGTAATAGAGATCAACCCCGGCTTCGCTCGCGAATAACAGGGTTCAAATTATGCACTAAAGACTTCCTCGGGAATAATAATATCTATGGCTAAAAACCGCATGAAAGTCCATTCTAAAATTTTGAGAAAATCCAGCATATATAGACAGAAACGTTTTCGGGGACTTTGTTTAATACTCGAGATAGATATTGTACAGATAAACAGTAAACCTACGTAACAAATATGCAAGACTTGGTTGTTCTTATGTAACACGAGGCGGTACACCTTAGTATACAATTTATATGATACTTAATAAGTGCTCAAAATTATATCTTATCAAAGACGATCTCCGTGCAGTAGCCGGTCCGGGATCGATGCGAGCAGCAGGAGATCGGTCGTCTTGGCGTCCATTGACAGAGGCCTGTGTCCAGCAGTGGGCCGATAATGTTGATGATGATGATGAATTGCCCAAATCGTGTTGCGACATCCTGCTTAAAGGAAACAACGCGGAATAATAAATAAATCATTTCTTAATAATTATTATTATCTAAACTACGCAAAACATGTGTTTTTATAGGATATGTTGCCATTAATAAGTTGGAGCCTTTTGTCTGTTGGTGACTACAGACGCTCATAAGCACCCGATCAACCAAATGTTAACCTACTAAATACTATCAATATGTCCCCTTTGATGGACAGGGCTTACCTAACCTATAATCAAATAAAATGTGAGCCGTTGCTTAGCATCGTTATGCTCGCCCAGTTACTACCAGGGAGGTATCATCTGTTAGTACTAATAGAACTGAATTAGCCCCGTAGAAGTATTAACGAGGCAATACAGCAAAGGCAACTAATTTTACATATAAACTTATTCTTAATGCATATTTTAACCTTATTATAAAAACATATCTATGCTTCTATAAACTTTAAACGATCTGGTGCGCATTTTGCGTTCCTTCAACTCCACGCTCTACAAAACGACCCTAGAGGGACTCGAGGGTGGAATGACGCCAAACTCAGTGATTTATGCGATCATAAAAGTTGAACACGCCGCTGCCCTCGCGCTCACTTGTATAATTCATTGCGCCGGGTCACGCTTGACCAAGGTCTAGGCTTGATTTTGCTAGAGATTTATTATGTGTACTTTACCTTATTATACTAGACTCTTTGCTTTGTATTATACTTTTGTATACCAAAGCATCAAAAAGTTTGACGGTTTGTAGGTAAACAGATAAAATGTACGTTCATAGATATTTTATTCGATAAAATACCGATATTTATTTAGATGATTGTACATAACTACTCATTGATCTTCGTGAAATACCTGCACCTTTGTACCCAAGGGGATAAAAAGTAGAATGATGCGACCTATACTTAATTGAGCGTCGTTTCCCTAAACCTCTTAATTACTTTTAAATTTTTCTTCACACCATTCTATCACTAGAAGAGAGAACTCTACGACCCTCTATAATTATCTATTTGGAATTTCTAATGTCGACAACTAATGAGATTTTAAAATTGGTTAGAATTGATCGATAGAAACAATCTGATCTATACTTACGACATTGATCTTTATCGTGTGGTGTAACATATGCTTAACGACTTACCAGAAATAAAGAGACCGGAAGACACCGATGAGAACTTTGCCCTTGTACCTGGAACTTTTTGCTACTGTCACCTTAGAATTATTTAAGGTATTTGTTGCGTAATTGATCATAAGTCCCGTAATTGTTAAACCAAGTTGACAAAGACTTACTGCCATCATGAAGGTGCATGATGGCATCCTTGATCATAATGACTTAATAGTAATATCTAGACACTTCTTACGCTAGTTAGCCTTGTGCTAAGTACCTTCATACTGACAGGTGTTACAGGTACTAGACAACGAATGTATTATAATAAAACGTCACCCCGTGGTTTTTCCCGTGTAACTGCCAGCTTCGCACGGATGTTTCACAAAAGATGGCAAAATTATATTTGATTTAACAAAATACTAAAATTATAAATTTTAATTTCGGCCTCATAAACATTACCACGTTACGGTGACAACAAATTTAATTTATGACAGAACAAAGTCTTTCGGGACAGCTAGTTGTTATATTTTTACAATACTTTACATTATCGAAGTTTTTGTAATGATCTATAAAGTTTTGTAAGAATGAATAATAGACAATGATTACCAGAGATAATGTAGTATTGTAATGGTAGAAGAAGAGAATGGAACTACTGGATCGATGTGAAATTTTTAACGATCCAGTAGTTTCGGACTTCATTCAATACAAACAAATAATCAAATGTTTCCTCTTTATACATTAGTATAGATGTATACTTCAAGTTTGCGCATTTGTTGTACCATCAACAGTAAAAATCATTGTACAATGACTTCATTTCGTTTACGAATTTATGATGTAGGCTAGTGGCCAAAGACTGTGTCGTTCGACAGCCCATGCTGTATCTTGAAGTCGAATCAGACCAGCACTAAAAATGATTTAGAAAAATATCAAGATACACAATGAGCGTCTCAAAACCGTCCATAAGGCACATCTATTTTATGGACGGTTTTCATTTTTTTCTTTGACTGTTATGTCTTTGTTTATGCACTTTGTAAAGAAAACTTAAGCACAAGCCTGTAAGGTTGACATTTCGGGAAAATATGTTTATGTATTGCACATCTTTTAAATGTAATCTGCATTGTAAAACGATATACAATATCAACGTTATGTTGACGTTGCAAAAAAATATTTTAATGTAAAATTACGGATTCTGTACTATAACAGTTCAGTATGAAATCGTATATCTCGTATTTTTGTAAATCAATGAGCTGTACAAAATAATTTGTCCTCGTATTAGCTTTATGACAAATGTGTAGGTAGGCCACACACGTTTGCATTTCATGAAATTACGATTTGTACCTCTACTCCTAGTCTTGCCATAAATATTATAACAAGGAAAAAGTTGTTTTTTAATTGCAAATAGCTGTTACTGTAATTCACAAAAATAAAACAATTAAAAATAACAATAATAATGTATAATATATTACTATATATCTACACAATTAAAAATATACACAGCTTATACGAAATGGTCTCAATCACAGTCCTTTAAACGTTGAGGCCAGTTATCGATAGAAGCACGCACTCTTTCCATGGGGAAACTCTTCACTGTCAATCATGTGGATTGTTTCAGAGACTCCTAATTAACATATGGCGATTAGAGGAAGCTGTACTCTCTAAAACTGACCATAAATCAGTGGATTAAGATCGGGACTAGACGACGCACTGAGGAAAGTGATAGAACTAGAGCATATCATAAATGGATTTTAAAAATATCACAATTTGAATGAAATACTTATTGCATTCGATACTTTAATAACTAAATAATCCTAATCAGACATTTTTTGTACTAAAACAGCATTTTTTTTTCTTAGGTTGAAGTAGCGGATGGCTCATTCAAATGTTTGCATACACATAATTCAAATAAATAGTGTGGAAAAAGTATTTAGCACATGAACGCGGTTTTATACATTTTTAAAAAGGATATTTTATGTACTTAATGATTAACTCTTTTAATATGCTTTTTATTTTTGAGTAAGTACGTAAAAATTGTCATACCCTATTTTTCAATTTTTTTTTGGTCGAAGATTTTCACATTTACCCACGTCTTCCCACGCGCAACTTTGTGTTATTTGATAGTCTAACTATTCATAAATGAAAAATTTAAGAAATCTGCTGTGGAAGTTTGTGGCCCTGGAAGTTATGGGAAAAAATGTGATAGAGGTCGGAATAGATAATTCAGTATTTTTTGCGGTTACTGCTGACATAGTTTACAAAAAGCAATATTAACCACAATATTTATATAGCGATAGCTTGTCATCTATTTTGCACTCGTTCTGAGTGAGTAAATGTGCATGACATGAATGTTAGTACGTATTTCATATCTAAAATACGAGTATATAAGGTAAAGGGAATATCTTCAAATTCCACACTTCAGCGTGTTCCATATTAAGTGACACTTATTTAAATTGGTTATTTCCATTAAAATGTCAACTTTCAACTGTAGTAAGGGCGATTTCATCATTACCTATATCGAGCGCGGCTGTACCTTGGAATCGTTCTACAGCAAACACTAAATGTTTCTGAAAACAACTCGTGTTTTGTACTTGGTGACATTCAAAGACATATTCTGCCTTCTTTCAATAAGCGCTGGGCCTAAACAGCACGGATAAAGGACAAATTTGTTCGGAATAATACAAGCTGGCTGAAGTCAGAATATTCAGTACAGTGTCCGAAGTATGAAGCACATTCACTGCCAGCAACTTCTGATGAACGAGGAAGACCGTGTATTGCTTATGAACACTCCTCAGAATCAATAAAGAAAAGGAAAACACTCCTTTACTAGAAGAATGTGAGGTTGAGCACATTTGTAACGCTTTTTTGCTGTGACTTCGGGTCTTAGGTGAGTATACAGAGGCTCATCTTGTAAAAGAGCTAAGAAACTGTGAGAGCGAAAAGAAAAAAGTTTTCTCCACTATGCCGTAAGAGTCATACCAGCAAATGAAGATTTTATCTGATACAGAAGCATTGAGTGCTTTTATTGATTTGGATCTAACTAAAGCACAATATATGTACCTAATAAATTTAACCAACGAAAGAAAGTGTACAATGTTTCCCCCATATACAAAGTACAAGAAATAAAACAAACTTGCCATCCATCATTTTCTACAATCGAAATCACAAATACTTATGCTACAATGATTATTATATTATACTATTATTACAAGGCTTACTGGACCACACAGTTGCCAGAATTATAAAAATTGATTCAGTTTTCCAAGAACAACACAAAAATTTAATCCTTTATTGTAAATGGGAATGTGATGTTTCATCTGGCCAAAGTAAATACAAGCAGAAACTGGCAGAATAATCGGAAACTATTTCAGATGCCAATCTGTTCGTTACTTCATTAGTTCCCATTAGATTAATTGGTGACCTCTCAAAGGCCATTATTACCTTCATATGTTCGTTATTGTAGACCCATTTATATTGAATTTTGTGAATAAACTCTTGAAAAAACTAAGGTCGTTGTAGACGAAATTACCAGACAAATTGAATCTCTACACCCGACGTTAATAAACAAATATGGTGTTGCAATAAATGTAAAGCACGAGCTTTTTCTAACAACGATTGATGGTAAGGTGGCTCTGATCCTAACAGAAACTCCATCGGGTTCTACGTGCACGATATGTGGGGCTATTCCTCGACCTATGATTGACCTATTAAAAGTGATTGCTAGACCTGAAAATGAAATTGCTTACCAATATGGATTATCCACATTGCATGCCTGGATTCGCAGCGAGGAAATGGTATTACACATTTGCTACAATGTTGACTTTAAGACTTGGTCAACAGAAGAGAAAAAGAAATGAAGGAATTTGTTCAAAAACTTTTCAGGGAAGAGCTAGGATTAATTATCCACAAACCTTAGATTGGATTAATTGGAAACTCAAGCGATGAATTCAAACACAGTACGTGGGTTCTTTTACAATTACACTTGCACGGCGGACATAACAGGTGTTGATGAAACATTAATTAAACGCTTGTATATTATTTTCCAAGCTCTATCTTCTAGAATGATGATCGATCCCTCCGATTGAAAATTTAGAGTTTATGTCTTAGAAACTGCGCGAATTTAGGTTAGTAACTATGATTTGTACTACATTCCATCTGTCATGCACAAATTACTTCTACATGGAGAAAACGTGATCAAACATTTTTCTGTTCTTCCTATAGGGTAACTGTCAGAATATGCATAAGAGTTTCGCAATAAAGACTACAGAAATATGCGTATGCACCAGGCAAGAAAATGTTTACGTATAGCTAGAAATGAAGTCGCACTTAAAAACGCTTCTATACACTTCAGATCTATACATTTCAAGTTTAAGAAAGCCTTATGTGAGAAATATGAAGAATCTTGATGAAGAAGGACCAAGTCTTTTGAAGGTGGTACCTGAAGGTGATCCTACATTTACATCGGAAGTAATTTTAGCGAGGATAATAACAATTAGATATAACATTATAAGTAATTAAAACCTAGTTATATAAAACCAATAATATTATAAGATTTGTCCAATTGAGATCAATTAGTTTGGTGTGAGGTATAGATAGGATACGATTTTATAGTTTTATGTATTTTGTTATGCTTGTGTGATAAGTAATTGTTTATGTTTTATTAGTTTTACTCATATTAGTACATATTTATAAAAAATAAACATATAATTACTCGTATTGCTTTTTTCCCTTTTCCTTTTTTTCACCTAAAATAAATATTATACATATTGAAATATAATACAAAAATTGATCACTTTTCAAATCTTTGTATATTACTGTATACATATGCCAAATCTGAATACAATACGATGAAAAATCTTGAAGTTACAGATTTTTGACCCAAATTTCCCTCTGTGCGACGGCCAGTCTCATATAAAGTCCGAGATGTTCGCTTCCAACCAAGACTGATTGGACCGAGCAACATGACCCGGCACTGAGTGTCGCTAGAAAGACCCATACTTGGCTATTGAACATGGTGTTATTAAGGGGCTTAATTACCTTCTCACGAATAGTATCTTGATACACTTCTGCCGTTGTTGTGATACCTTTTCACAAAAATGTGGCTCAATCACTCCTTCATAGCTAACAATTACTAAAAAATATACATACCAAGCTATTACTAAAGTCGGAAAATACCCACACTGTACTCTGTCGACTGATTGGGAAGCTTAGTCAACATAATTATGCCGATGCGTTGCCCTCCTTTTCACCTCCCCCAATGGGCCACCGGCTACTCACAAACCGTACGAAGCCCGACACCGTAGGTGTTATTTACGGCGGTGTCATGTGAGCGAGAGGTACCTCCCCGGTCGTGCCCACCACATTCAGGGGATGCCGTGTCACGTGGGGCTAATTTTCCATTTTTTTTACAAAATTATACCTAGTAGGTAGGCACTATTGATATGCCCTGTAAATGTACAACAAGGCTTCGAGTTTTAGTTGAAAAATTAATCTAAAAAAATATTTTAAAATTAAATTATCTTACTATTATGTAAAAACATGAATTATCACATATAAAAATATGTAGGTTTGCTTGTTCGCAATGCATTCAGTATCCATTTATTAGATTGTGAAGAAACTTTGGTGGTAAAATGTACTATCTACTAGATATTTTATAATACATATTTTACCATAATTTTTCTGATAATAAATTAAATTGTTTTAATACCTAAATATTTTTGTAAGTGCATTAGCAAAACATATAGAAAAGAGTACGAATTCCTTCACATCTTGCTGTTGTTAACCGTTCGTTAAATGTTTCGGACGAAAATGTTGAGTTCAGTTCAGAATCGATCGATGGGTGGATCATATCGGCTACACTGGTTGGGCGTGGTACTTGTTATCATTACACTGGTACCAACCAATAGCGTATAGGCTCTGATAAGAGGGTAGGGGTTGGTACGTGGGGTGGCATCAGTGCGCCGGACGCAGCGGCTGAGGGCGGCCGCGGAACATGCTGGGCTCCATGATGTACCCCGGCGCGGAAGACGACCTCGGTGACATGCGCGTGCCGCCGATACAACTGGAGCACCTGCCTGAAGTGTTCCTATGTACGTAGGCATTAGTACTAGTTGTGTGACGTTAACCCAAATTCATTGTTGTAAAAAATGTGATGTGCGTAGTGTTTGGTGATACAGTGTTAGTAGGTACAACTTCGATATGGGTAAATAATTTAGGGTAAGGAAAAGAAAGTTTAATAGGGTTGTGGTGAAGGAAAAAAAATAAACAAATATTTTATAATTTAAATTTATTGCTTACTAACATAATACTATACATTTCCTGTGGGTGAAAGCAAATGTACTATAATACAATTAAAACTTAAAACTATTTTTTATTATTTTATTAGTAAATAATGATCGATTGAAATCTATCATGATTTATTAAATGATTAGTAATTCACGTTAAAAAATATTAAATAGGTAGTAGGTATACATTTTTTTTCATAGATAACTTTCTTTTTGTTGTAACATAATTATATTATTGTTATTTATATGTAGAAGAGATCTATTGACCTGTAGTAAAAGTGAATTAAATACATTATACCGATTGAATTATAGGTAAGTATGTAATATTGATTATTGCTAGAAGGATTCAGTTGGGTTGGGCAGCATTCCGGTAGCTTCGTCACATTCTCACGTCGCCTCTATCGCAGAGCTTGAAGACGAAAGTCTTCAACCAATGAATTCTCCCCGTTTTGACCTACGGGGCCGAAACATGGCCTCTTAATTTAGGACTGTTCGGGACAGCGGGCTATTGAACGTACTATATAAGTACGTTCAATAGCCCGTAATATAAGCCCGCTATAAGTCGTAAAGTAGATAACTAAAGTATCCGATATCAGGCGAGGAATAAGCTCGCTGAAGTGGCAATGGGATGGTCGCACACTCAGAAGATCAGATGACAGAAGGGCCACTGAGGTTCCGCAGTGGAGGCCGAGTTTAGGAAAACGAAGTGTTCGCCGAACTTTCACCAGGTGGAAAGACGATCTCCGTGCAACAGCTGGCCCGGGATGGGTGATTGGTCGTCTTGGCGTTCATTGAAAGAGGCCTGTGTCCAGCCGTGGACCGATAAGGGCTGATGACGATGATGTTTATTATGTAATTTTATTGAGTGAAGTATATAAAACACTTTTTTTTAATCGTGAGCTAAATGAATTCTCAACGTCTGACACGTTGAGAATTCGGTGAATATTATGCATTCAATTTGAATAGCTCATTGTATACAATTTTAGTTTAAGCAAATAAATTATATTTTACATTAACAATTGAGGAAAGTTTTGGATGAGACTACATCGTCCCCAGCCCCTTTCTTACTTTAACTTATCTACCACTGGGCTGAAGGCACTCGCAGTAGTTTTAAGCCGTAGTAGGAGTTTGCTAAGTCAATATGCTCACGGCTTTCCTAGGTTAAAAGCGCTTAGAGGTACTCGCTTTTCCTGAGACAATAATGGAATAGTTGAAATATCTCGGTATTCAATATCACAGACAATACCCACTTAGTTAACCTAGACGTACACGCGTACATTTATTTATATATGATACCGTATTCATGTACCTATATATACTCAATAAACCTCCGGAAACATACAAACAATACAAAACGCGACATTCTAGCTGTCACCTTAAGCCAGTATCAGGTTATTATATCACGTCATCATCATCAAATACCTACTAAATCGTGTGGGATCTAACTTTGCAGCAATGCAGCGTGGCACTACCTCGTGCCAGGTATAGTAGATAGGTAGTTAGGTATAGTAAGTAGTAAAGACCACTCTACTCATATGGACGCCGCCAATGACTTAGGTATTTTGCTTGGCCCGCTGCTGTATCGCCACCTCAGAGATAGAAGCCTATACTTTTTAGAATATGTTTTACGTTTCATATATAGTATAGAGGGAGAAACGAGCGATCAGAACCCCTTAGTGATTACCGACACCCGTGGACATTTGCATGATTGTTACGCAGATGCGTTGCCCTCCTATCACCCCCCCCCCCCTGGGCGGCCAGCTACTCACAACATGCACGTTCGTGACTGCGACGCTGTCTTTTTACGCCGGTACCAAGTGAACGAGAGATATTTCCCTGGTACTGCCGACCGAATTCCCTTGCATGGGAACGGAATTCGGCTGGCAGTACCATGCACCATGCATGGCACCATCTCCTCTGATTAAAATTTAGAACATCAAGACTTTAATTTCCATACGCTATCAATTAACAATGTAATACAAAATATCCGCTAAACAGCAGGTATGCAAATTCGTTGCTCTCAATTTGCATACCTATCCCAATGGGCTACTGGACTCTCTTAAACCGCATGAAATGTGACAGTATAGTCATCTCTTTTCTACGGTGTTATATGGACAAGTCATCCATCCATCGCTTAGAAAACTCCTTGCCTGCCACCCAAAGCCTAACCGTAAAATTTTCTACTCCTAATCTAATAATAAATTAGTAAGTTTCCTTCCACTTCAAGGGAGGAGAGGTCATGATCAGTGGGGCCAATCAAGATCTAGTAATTCACGTCAACGTCGAGGTCACTTTAGCTATCGCGAGTGAGCCGCCCCGTCGAGAGAATCAGGGGCTGACGACCCGTGGTGGCTCCGGCCTGAGTCAATTTAGTCATTATAAGTATCATATCGGGTCACTTCCACCTGCGGGGATGGAGTAATCAATAATCATAGCAATTCGTAGAATATTAAGTCTTTGATCCAATATAGTTTATGGATTGTATTGTCACTTCTTTATTGAAATTCATGGTATCATAGATTGAAAAGTACTCGGCTTAACACAGATTCATTCAATTCTACAAATCAAATCCACCCACATTGCTTAATTCAGTTCAGACTAGTTCATCGTGTTAACTTCGAAACGCGTGCAAAGATTAGTTGTGATTTTATAATTTTTTTAACAAAGCAATCGGACATAGTTTCTGCAAATGGAGCAAATCGAGCAGCGTGCCGCCATTAAATACCTCCATAAGAAGGGGCTATCATCGAAAGCCATCCATGATTATATATGGTAAGTACTTTAGAAGATACTGGCCTGTCTTATTCATCAATCAAAAAATGGATCGAAGAATTCAAGCGCGGCAGAGAGTGTGTGTAAGATAGTAAGATAGACCCCGCTCTGGAAGGCTTTCGACGTCCTCTACTGAGGAAAATATTAAAAAGCACCTGCTTTAATTCTGGGAGATCTCAGATTAAAAATGAGAAAGATTACCGAGATTATAGGCATCTCTTACGGACGAATTTAAAACATAGTCAACGGATTGGATTTCCACAAGGTGCCTGCGAGTTGGGTTCCGCGACTGCTTTTAGTTGAACAAAAAAAGACGCGATTGACTATTTCATCTGACTGTTAGGAGTTATTTGAAGCCGATGCAGATGATTTTTTGAATCGGTTTGTTACAACGAACAGAACATGGGTTCATGAATGTACGCAAGAAACAAGACAACAAGAAATTGAAATAGTGGAGAATACGTGGTTCACCACCACCTAAATAGGCTGAGGTGATGTTGTAAGCAAAGAAGGTAATGGTTTCACTATTCTGGGACTTCAAGGGTGTGATTATGATTGATTATCTTGAAAGAGGGTCAAACTACAAACTCTTATTACTGCTGTGTTTTACTATGTAATAAAAGAAAAGTGTCCAGGAATGCTCAGAAGGAAAGTCCTGTTTCATCAAGATAACGCCCGTGTTCACACGTCTGTGCAATCAATGGCTGGAATCCACAATTATGGCTTTGAATTGTTACCGTATCCGCCTAATTAATCTGATCAGGCACCGACAGATATATTTCTGTTACCTAACCTAAAAAAGCAATTGGAATGTCAAAGATTTTCGACAAACGATAAGGTCAGACTAGCAGTTGACGCATATTTTGACTCTAAGGGAGAATCTTTTTTTTTCAACGGTTTAAATGCTTTAAATGAGAAATGGCAAAAGTGCATCGAACTTGATATGTGGACATGGTACTGTAGAAAAATAAAAATGTTACTGATTTAGTATGCGTTTAATATCTTGGTTATGCCGAATACTTTTCAATCCACACTCTTATCACTTGAAGAATGATCAACAAGAGATAACTTTAACTCAATCTAACACTATGAGTAAATGTTGACGGTGTGTTTTCAGCCAGCATACCAAAGTGTGGAGGATGTCACGAGATGATAGTAGACCGCTACGTGCTGAAAGTATCAGACCGGACCTGGCACGCTGGTTGCCTGCGCTGCGTTGAGTGCCGCGCCATGCTCTCTGGCAAGTGCTTCGCGAGGAACAACCAGCTTTACTGCACTGAGGATTTCTTCAAGTAAGCCTCTTTATATCTCGGCTACTACTGGTCAGTTTTCGTCAATTGGTTTAGAGACTAGCCCCCTAAGCACATCTTTCATTTTCATCAGCCCATATTGACTGCTATGCTGGTCATAATATTATATCTAGTGCATAAGTGTGCACTATGATATGTAGGTGTACAAATGGAGCTTATTTGTGGGAAGTTTATTTGTCTTACGGTTCGCCTAATATTTGGTAGCGTGGAAATCTTTTATGTAAGGCTGCAAACGAACAGCCGATTATTTTAGCGAATAATTGCCAATGCTCAACAGTGGTTATGCAAATGCATTATCCTCCTAAAACGTCAACATCGGTTTGTCATCGTTTTGTGTGAAATTCGGCTACGAAGCCCTCCCATGAATAGAGATTCAGACTAGGTAACATTTAAAAGTAAACACTTTATTAATATTTTCAATTTGACGATGGACAACGCATTTTCACGGACCAGACTGATATGTTATAGTTGTTAATCATAACAACTATAACATAAAAAATGCAATTTTTCTATATAAAGGTTTTTCAAAAAAAAAAATATTCGACCCACGGTTGCACGTAGAAATAACATAACAGGAATAACTACATTACATGTTTATAATTTACTCATTTATTTTATTTCATCATTTATATTCATCATATTTGTAGGAAACTGCACGAAAGTGTGTCTCGAAATAGATCCAATTAAAAACAATGTTAATAATAATGTCAATATTCGTTAACCCATAACATACAAGGAGATAACTAACGAACGTGTGTATTACTTGAGGTAAAGCACAACTAGGGGCTAAGCAGTAAGCAGGTGCTTTCCCTTAACAATTAATATCACTGTTAGCCCCAACTATTATGGACGATGTCGGTACCATCTGTATATTTGCCGCAACGAATACCACTCTTGCCAATAAAAGTTTGGAGCAATTGTCACGTTGATAATGTTGTACGTTTGTGGCTGTTGTCCCAGGCGGTTCGGCACCAAGTGCGCGGGTTGCGGCCAGGGCATCCCGCCCACGCAGGTGGTGCGGCGGGCACAGGCGCACGTCTATCATCTCCGGTGCTTCGCCTGTGCTGCGTGCGCGAGGACTCTCAACACCGGCGACGAGTTCTATCTTATGGAGGACGGGAAACTCGTGTGCAAGCCTGACTATGAAGCGGCTAGGGCGAAAGGTATTTTGCAAACTGTTCCAAAACATCAGAAGCCTAGAGATTTACTTTCTCGAATGAATTTTAATTTTACTCTCATGTCCAGGGGACGGTTCGTTGGATGGCGACGCAGCAAGTAAAAGGCCGCGCACCACGATCACAGCAAAACAACTGGAAACTTTGAAAAGCGCTTATAGTAGCAGTCCCAAACCTGCCCGCCACGTGAGGGAGCAGCTGGCGCAAGACACAGGCCTGGACATGCGCGTCGTGCAAGTGTGGTTTCAGAACAGGTAAGTGCCAAACGAGCAATCGGCTCATCTGATGATACGTATTTCGATCTATGCTAAGGCGTGCTAGTATTCCCACCATGGTTTAAGCCTTATCGACAACTTGAGCGAAGCTAATTGAAGCGAGGTAGCTGCTATTTCTACCCCTCTTATAAAAAGAGAGGAATAAAGGAGGAGGAGGCGCTTTTACGTACGGGGCAAAGGGCCGAGGATGTGGACCTCACTTCATTGCACTGTCCCAAAGTTGGCGGGGGTTGTCATGTGCTGCGAAGCAAGCCCTCTGTGGAGGAGGCATCGGTCCCTTACGGGACTAACTAGCCGCAGAGGTGCCGTGATGATTTGTAATTCCGGCCACTTTAGTTGTGCCACAGAGTAAAGTGACAGTCCATTTCTTTACCTGTGCTATCTAATGCTGTGTGTACTCTTTTTTCCACAACTATACGATCGTAACTTATGGGACAATATAAGTAGATACTTAGAGACTATCATTAACAGTTTTTGCCTTTTCCTTTTATTTTGTCTGTTTCATAATCTTTCTTTCATATAATTATATTGGTTTAATTAACAATCAAGTCTTATTAAGAAAAGTTATAAGTCTGAAATATAATCAATGAAGCGGAATTAACAATTGTTTTGTATCCATTCATCCATCCATTTAGATGGAGACTATAACCATTATTATTATTACTTAATGTATCATATATATAAATTATTATTATTTTAAAGTTATAAAATAAGCGTCAAGTATTACTGTAACCATAAAAATCAATTAAAGTATCCGTAATCAATTTTTCACGCACACTTTGGCTCCACGCAAGCGAAGTAACATATTTTATAAATGGTTCGTTCATCGATCGATTAAACCTATTGCGTCGCAGCTTCACAAATGTTTGCACGATGAAATAATCAAATAACACCTGGTAGGGACGATACCTCTCGCACATAGCATCCCGTTGTATAGTGACAGCTACGCTTTTTTCGTGCGGTTCGGAATTAGCCAGTAGCACAGTGGAGAACAACACAAGAACAGGAGGGCAACGCATCCATATGAGTACAGTAATACAGATGTCTATGGGCGTCGGTAGTCGCTAAAAGGTTCCGTTTGTTCCTTTTCTTTTTTTTCTCTCGGAAGAATCCATGATGGACGCGACGGGAGTTGCGGGCGGGTAGTGTTCGACTCGCACGGACTAAAAAATCGGGGTGTTAAGGTGTGCCATTCGATAGAAGTACGGGGAGCCAGATGGTATTCTTCCGCGCTTCCGCCAACAGGACCTTGAGGAAGCACTTCTCATTGTAGCACACATTGTTTCCCGCCTAATCATAGGCGGACATCTCTCCTCAGGATATGTTCATGCCAGAGATGGATCTCCTGACGTCGATCAGTGACCCTCCGCCCTCGTCTGATTCTGGAGGGCACAGATGACCCTTCCATACCTCTTATCGTCTGTCGCACTCGCCCTGCTCTCCAGGAATTGTTGCTTTCCACCATAGACATTACGGCGGCGCGCAACGACAAATCCTCCCCAATTACCGCGCATAGCCGCATCCTCTGCTACAACCAGGCTGGGCAATATGCAAGCGTATGCTCCGCTATATCCTCTGCTGTACCACAATGGTGACAGACTGGAGTCGACTCTGCAACAGCTGCCTTGCACAGGTACTTTCCAAAGCAGCCATGACTCGTCAGGACCAGAGAAAGGCAGAAAGTGAGTACACCGTATTGCCGATTGAGCCATGCCTCCAAGACCAGCCGAATCGCTTGAACCGTGCGGTGACCAGCCGAAGGCTCCTCCATGCAATGCCTACATTTTCCAATCACACGGCTAGAAAAGTGTTGCCTTAAACACCGAACGTCTTGAGTAGAGAGGTCGGCACAAGAGGGCCTTGTTAAAGGCCAAGAGCGTGTCACACCATATTGGCGCCCCGTACAAGGCCATCAATTGTATGACAGGTATGTAAAGGCGGCGGCAGCCTATATTGGCACCCCCTATACTAGGTAATAGCGCGCCTGCAGCGCTCATAAGTCTCAAGTCTCATCAAGGGCCAGACCCAAATATTTCATGGTCGACTCTATAGGGATGGACGTGCCTCCTATGTTGATGAATGCACTCTCATCTTCGAGGCCCATGAAAACAAGCGGCGCGGCTCTCGTTGAGAGCAACCCTACACGTCGCACTCGAGCCATGACTTGCGCAACTCCCGCTACAGCTAGGATACAAGCTTCCGCAAAACTAGATCCGCGAACTGTTGTCACGATATCAACTGCGTAGCAAGTAACATTGATTCCCGGTAAGTTTACGCCACGAAGGACCCACTCGAAACTGATGTTCCACAGAAGCGGACGAACAACCGACCCCTGAGGAACATCACACGACATCTCTCGTCTGCGCAAACCCACTTGAATGGGGAACGTCACAGATCGCCTACTAAGATACGTTGTGATCAGACTATGGAGTCAGTACCTCTATAGTACCTCAGTAGTACCCCATGAAATCGTAACGCTTCCAGTATTACAGAAAATGGCAAGGTATAAAAAGAATCGGCTATGTCCAAAGTGCCAGCAGAACCTCGCCTCACCCCACTGCCTCCGTCGCTAGGTTTCTCACACGAGTGGTGGCACCAATGGTGGATCTGCCTTGCCGAAACCCATACTGGAAGTCGCTGAGGTTGGGTCCTCTCGAGGTGACACCCGACACGGGCAGAAACAATGTGTTCGAACATTTTGCTTAGCTCGTTTAGCAAAACGGTTGGTCGGTATGCTGATGGTGGCTCAGTCGGACGACCTCCTTTCCTGATCAGGATACACTTCTCCATCTTCCAGCTGTTTGGAAAAATTCCCTGCACTATATGCATGCACCGAAAAATTTTTTAATACTAGGCTGCATTTTTTCCAAGGCTTAATATCCAAGCTCTACCTGGGATCCCGTCATTACCCGGGGCAGTGTTGCGAGTTTTCATTTTCACTATGGCCACTTAGATCTTGCCCTCCTGGCAAAGGTTCTGAGTTGACAGCAATGGCGGCTGACACTCCGATATTGTTGGGAACAGACTGTCGACCACTCGGTCAACAACCTCCTGTGGTAGGCGCTCCGTAAAGGGAGGCGTCCAAGGGCGTAGCTTTCGCCGCACAATCTTGTGAGGTCGTCCCCAAGGATCGTTGTACAGAGCCTCTAGCATCTGGTTCCAAGCAAGCTGTTTGGCTTGTGTGATTGCGTTGCGGAGATTAACAACTGAAGCGCGGTAGAGCGAGTACAGTTGCTGTTCATCATCCTCAAAACGTTGTCTGCCTCGCCGAAATCGAATGCTCTGGCGTCTAGCATCACACTCCTTGCGTAGCCGTGTTAGGTCCGCAGACCACCAGTACGCAGAGCCTTTTGGGACGCGGGATCCAACATGTGACATTGCAGCGTTGCATACGTATGTCATGGACTCCGTCAGCCGTTCAGCCTCTAGATGCACGTTCATTCGATCAGCAGATTTTGGGAAGAGGTAGTGCCATGCTGCATAGTAGGAGGTAGTACCATGCATCTTCCTGTGCAACGGAATTGGGCCAGCACGACCGGGAGGTACCTCTTGCATACATAATACCGCCGTAAAGTCGTCAGTGTCAACCGCACGAAACGCGTCGTGCGGTTGTTGTTTGTTGGTTGCTTCATGGTCGTCGGTGGCCGTCAAAGGGCTCCGATTTCTCGTTTGCTCCCTATTCTATATAAAAAAAAGATTCACTTATCCAGGCCTGAACTATGGCGGCCTCTCGTAGTACCTCCTTATCCAATTGGGACAGAGACCACTTGGGTCCTTTTTGCGACCTGTACCTGTCGGATCGAGCATTGGAAGTTGTGCAACAATCAGGTAACACAGGCAGTGGGAAGAGTAGGATTACCGCAGGGGGACCTAGAAACAACGCAGAAGAGGCTGACAGAGCCAGCAGTCAGACTGAAATTCATGAAAATGATGAAGTAGGTCAGTAAAGCAGCTGGGCAACTTTGTCACACAAAAAAAGAAATAAGGTCGAGAAAAGGGAGCTACAGTGACTTCAGCAGCCAATCCGAAGTCACAACCTCCCAAAAGAATTACACGACAATTGCGTCCCCCAAGGGCAGCTGCCGTGGTGCTTACCCTACAGCCAGTAGCTACAGAAAACAGCACCTCATATGTCGTTGTGTTAAGAGACATTAGACAACGATTTCATGTCAGGTTCAGGTTTACGATTCCGGGTCGCTCGAACGGGAGCTCGAATACTAGAGCTACCGAGGGAAGACAACAGTGAAAAAGCTGACACACTCGCTACAAAAATGCGTAAGGCACTTGGAGACATAATAAAAATTTCTAGACTTTCCAAAGATGATGTATCTGCGGCTGTCACAGGAACAGGAGCGTGTACCGTCGATCAGATAAAGGTGGGCGAAATCTTCATCGGCCGAAGTGAACTTCATTCGGTCATAGTTAGGTGTCCAGCTGAGGCTGCCAAAAAAGTGATGGAGAAGCTAAAAGACATCTCGCGGGGTGAGCGACAGCTCAAGTACGACTTCTTGATACTCTGCCACTACGATGCTTCCAATGTCTCGAGTTGCGACACGTCGTGGCGAAGTGAAACTCGAGTGTTGATCGTTTCTCCCTCATAGATAGCTCTTAAGATCAATCAAACCAACTTAAACCACTGTACAAAAGCGCAAGATCTGCTATCCCAAAGTTTGATAGAGTGGACTATACAAGTAGCGGTAGTTGCTGAGCCTTTCCGCGTCCCACCTAGCACCAACTGGGTTGGGGACTATGACGACTTAGTGGCGATTGCAACTCTGGTGACGCCACAACTCGAGAGAGCGAAGAGGGGTAGTAGTTACGTGTCAGACTCTGCCGGCCGGTGATAGTAGTTGGAGTATTCTTTTCTCCAAATAAGAGTGTTACTGTATTTGTTCGGCTATTGGACCAAATGAGTGCTCTGATTGTTCAGAGTCGGCCTGGCCAAGTACTTGTAGCATGAGATTCTAATGTCAAATGCATACAGTGGCGCTCTCCAGCTACTGATGCTCGAGGGGAAGTGTTATCCGATTGGTCTGCAATTTCCGGCTGACGGTGCTAAACCGTGGGACAGTTCATACATGTGTACGTCACAATGGCGGCTCAATCATGGATATTTCGTTTGCGGACGCTGCCTTAGCGACTCGTGTATAGGACTGGAGGGTGTTGGAAGAGGTGGAGACGCTGTCGGATCACCGATGTATCCGTTCGCTTCTTTGCCCATTGCGTTTTTACATATTATTCGGAATCAAAATTAAGTGCTGAATACGTTCTGTGATTTGGCACAGTGTATTACAAAACTTCCTGTATTAAGAGGACAATTATTGGTATATTGATGTTATTAAAACAATTTCATTTTAAAAACACCCTTGTCCCTTAACTGCCTGCAGATATTTCACGTAATATGGCAAAAATTCCTCGATTTAAAAAAGTATAATAATTATGAATTTTAATTTGGGCCTCGTAAACATGACATGTTATAATGACAACAAAATTAATTTATGACAGAACAACGTCTGTCAGGACAGCTTGGTGTCGATAATTTCTGCAGCTAAATAAGGATTTATTTTTTTCACATCTTAATTACATAATTGTAGTTTTCATAATTATCAAAACGTTTTGGAAAATGTTATATAGCCTATGTTCGTCGCTGATGATGTACTGATTCACTTATTCTAATGATAAAGTAATTTCCATTCGGTCCAGCAGTTTCGGGTCCTATTCAATGCAAACATCCAAACAAACAATCAAATATTTCTTCTTTATAACATTATTAGATGTTTACCCAGGCAGGGGGAGGTAAGATAGTTTAAAGAAATTTGACGATTTTGATGACCTTATTTCATAGTTGTGCTCATACATCTTATATACTAGGTATTTTTAATTCAATATTTTGAAGTTGTATTTCTTATATTTTATACAAAAATGACAACATTGTATAAGAAACAACGTAGATGAAGACGCGCGAACACTACCAAGGTACTTGAATCAAATTTAAAGACTTGAGACTATATTTAAAGACTTCAGATTATATTTAAATCATTCATACATTACAATATATAAGTATTTATACATAATTTAAATCTAAGCTTCAACACTAATAACATAAAGCTGAAAAGTTTGTTTTTTTGAACGCGCTAATCTCAGAAACTACTGGCTCGAATTGAAAAAATATTAATGTTAAATAGTTTATTTATCAATGCAGGCCTAAATCTAAAGTAGCCTTAAGGCTACACAATGAGGCTATGACTAATAAAGCCAGAGTTACGCGGTTGAAAACGCGGGTGATGCTAGGCTTAAGTATAAAATATAACATATTTTATTAAATTCTTGCATTATTAACGTAATTTTAATATGTAGAGTATCTATATCACAAATACACTCGTACATATATAACATAGGTTGTACATATAAATAAAATCTATATACATATGTAAAGAATCACACAAGCTATATAGCTCCTGTGATTCTTTACTTCGTCAGTTAAATCATGACAAAAGGTGAACTACGAATAGGTAATTGTAATTTAGCGACGGCCCTGAGGTTTAAACAGCTGACCTTAACACATTATTCTATTATACCAGCCAGTTCACGATCGCTGTTTTGGCTTTATTTGAAAATCTATTGAATTGAAAAAATATTGTCAGTACCATCATCGACTTTCAGGGTCCCTCTAGAGTATTGAAACTAGAAGGAGGAACAAAGGTCAAAGACATATTTATTTAATTTTTTTTAACCTGACCTTATGCCGCATGGAAGCGAAGAGTAGCCCAATACGGGTTCAACGGATTGCTATGAGTACTCGTTTAGCGACGAGACCAGCGTTTAGAGGGACCCGCTCTCTCTTCCACAGATGGGAGAGATGTATCCCGATATGAGCGTGTTTGTGACAGCTAATTTAACTATTATTATGATGCCATATAACATCTATCATGTGGCTACACATCTTGAGGTGGGATTTTCCTGACAAATATTATGCTAACGCTTGTTGATTATGTAGGTGGCTTTTTGGTTTTGGTATTGAAATGATAAAATAAATATAAAACATTCTGCACGTGTTTAATATTTCATCTATACTAATATTATGAAGTCGTTTGTTTGTTTGCATTGAATAGGCTCCGAAAGCACATGATTTTAAAAGTTATTTCATCTTAGAATCCAACAAAATCTTTGAGGTACACAAGTTATATAACATTTACTAAAACGTTATAGATGATCATTATGAAAACTTCGATTATGTAATCAAAGTGTGGAAAAAATATTAAAAAAAGCGAAGCCAGTATATACATGTCGAGTAAAAATTATATGAATCTTTTATGACGGTTGTCATAATGTCTCTTTTACATAGTTCAAGCCCGTGGCATCCTCAAGAACATTTGCATGCGATGTTAACTCATAGGTCTATAAGTTCTGCCGTTTCTTACGCAAGTCGGCCTTTTTAAAATACCACTGTTGGGTGCGTGCATCCTCTCGTGACTGTAAGTGGTAGGATATGAGCTATTAGGTGCCTGGTAATGTTTGATCTTCTTCTTTAAACTGATTTAGTGACTGTCACATCGGTTGCCTACTAAAACCCTGAATATGCCTATCCATCACGATATAGTTGTCTCAGAACGTTACTCAAGTCTGCTGATGGGTCACGAGACTTTAGTCAAGTCACGTCGGAAACATTACGTGAGCGCTATACCTGTGTTTAATACAAACCATATATTCTTCTAGTCAATTAAATTAAAAAGAGGTAGTGCCATGCTGCATATGAGGAGGTAGTGGAAACGGAATTCGGCCGGCACGACTGGGGAGATACATCTCGCTGACATAATACCGACGTAAAGTGACATCTTCAGTGTTGCGTTTCGTGCGGCTGGTGAGTAGCCGGTGGCCCATTGGGGAGGGAGAGCAACGCATCAGCATAGTAATAATGTGGATGTTCATGGGCGTCGGTAGTCGTAAAGAAACATATATTTACTCTAAGAGCGCACCGCAGTTTATCCGCGTATATCCACCCCTATTCATTTAATTTCACTGCTCTATGCTGACGAAGTATCCAGTGCAGCTTCATGGGTCATTCATAAGACACGTCGGGAACGGTCTTGTTGAGATTGTGGTCGATAGGGGGGATCCTTTCCCACAGGTGGGAAGGATGCATGCCGATAGTTATTTGAGATGTCTATTATTAACAAATTTTTTTTTCAAAACGTACAAATAGTTCCTGAGAATAGTTCGTTCAACCAAACAAAGAGAGAGTATTAAGATTAGTATATATTCCGATTTTTCGAGTAAAACGTAAAAGTTGGAGAATGTTATGTCGTGCGCAAACGATTTCCGTCACGGCGACGGTCGCGCCTTGCGCTTTGGCCTCGCCTCGTAAAACTGCACCCGTTATCACAATGTCCAGCTCTGTGCTAAACGTGCCTATTGTGCATGTTAACATTGCTAATAAATTTTTATACTCGGATACGTATTACCAATACTTTTTATTGCACATTGTTGAATATGAGCTCGAGCTTCGCATTTACTTATAATTGTTGGTATGACTTGTGGTAATTTGAGGAGACTAAGTATATAAGAGGGGGAGATTCACTTTATTGTGTAAATTAAATTTATAATAAATATTTACCATTTTATCATGGCTCCTGAGGGTAAAACACTTTGAATAAAACCTAAGATTCCCTAGGTCGTATCGAATTGGCCAATACCATTCTTCGGCTTTTCGAAGTCTACACTAGACAGCGTAGAGGCGCGGTAGTATTTTGTGTTCACTACCGTTCACGCGTTACCAAATACACTATGTATTTGGTAACGCGTTTGGGATTTAAATTGTGAATTCCTTTCAATAATATTCTAGTATTGTCTGTCATAAAGCTTAGGAAATATATAATATAGCCTAGGAAAATATAGCTTAGGATATTGGAGGTTTTTTTTTTAATTGGTCAGTACGATATATTTGTGTTATTTATTATGAAACATATTTTATACTTATATAATAACATCGTTTTAGTTTGTCTTCAATTTTCGGTATGAATGCTACATGTGTAATTGAAGTACATGTCTAGCCGATTACCTCACTCTCTCTCTTTGTGACATTTCCAGGTTGTACTGTGTAAAATATCATTCATTATCAATCTTCCAACCCCCAATTTTATAAGAATTTAAAATAATACAAATCGTAAAAGGTTTTATAAAATACAGAATTTTAGACCTGGGACGTTATTTCTCAGTAGACGACAACAGGTTTTTTAGTCGATAAGTTTTGTTTTATGTGGCAGCCGTGCCATTGTAATTTAATCATATCATCATCTGATAAGAATTTAGCATACAAAATGTACGTAAAATCAGATACCTAAATTTGGTGCGCTAATAAAATTAGGGTATGCAGACCGCGTAAGGAATGACATCACGTTCAGAAACATATAATAGGCGGATAGAGTAAGATGCGAGAGAATTCTCAGACTCTTATCCCCGTCCCCATATCTTTGATAACATGACCTGCTACAGGAACTGGCTGCTCCTATTAGCAAAGAACGACGTCTGCAATCAGCAGCAGCTGGCGAAGTACTGCCATATATGTTTAATAAACGGCATGTTGAAGCAATTCCCAGAATTACGACATTGCGAAGGCAATTAAGGGCGTTGTTCCAATAATCCACCGCGGCTATATAGCGGCACGTAGTCCCAGCGGACTGGGCGGGGGCACATTAATTAAACAAGCGCTTCGTTGAAAGCTCGCGACTCCCTGCTGCTTCGCTAATAGCACACGCAAAACATACGCGCACAAACCTGTCTGTTGTCGTATAGCCGGCTCCTTTATTGGTGCATGTCCTATTGTCAACGGGATGCTTTTTTATGTTAAAGGTACTGTTTTTATGACAATTGCTGTAACAACTGTTTGGTTTTAGAGTTGTGTAGTTTTCACTTTTGTTTTCTCTTTACTAATATTATAAAGAGGAAATTTGATTGTTTGTTTTCATCGAATAGGCTCCGAAACTACTGCACCGATTTGAAAAATTATTTCACCATTAGAATCCTACATAATCTGTGATGATATACACCCGTAGCCTGAGGAGCGATCACTCATAGCACTTGGACTTCTCTTCGCTTCTGCAGCGTAAGTTCAAGTCCGAATAAAAATCATATGCTTTATAACAGTTTCTTGAACGTTAGACATCACTGTGATACCTTCGACAATATAACCAAAAGAGTGAAAAAATGTTAAAGTAAATCCTTATATAGCTGCTGAAACTATTGACAACTAACTGTCCCGATAGACGTTGTTCTGTCACAAGAAAAATAATTTGTCAATTACCAATGAATTTTTACCATGTTTAGTAAAATGTCCATGCGAAGTCAGGTCGGACTGCTAGTAATTAATATTTTTGGACACTCGCAACTCGTGGCACCTAGTAGTTATCTATTCTGACATGAAAATGTAAGATCTATGTTAAACGATTCTTTTAAGTAACGAATTACAATTAAAAGAAAAAGAAAATGTGTGTTCGCACCTCCTTCTCTGGTCACCCACAGTAAATACGAAATATGAAGAGTCTCTCTATTTCTTTCTATCTATAGTAAGTTATGTATCTGTCTCAACTTCAGTTTATATTCTGTATTAACTTGTTTATTTAATTTCAGAAGAGCAAAAGAGAAAAGGTTAAAAAAGGATGCTGGACGTTCCCGGTGGTCGCAATACTTTAGGTCGATGAAGGGTTCTGGCAGCGGCTCCCCGCGACACGATCGACTGTTGGATAAAGACGAACTAAAAATTGACCTGGATTCATTCAGTCACCACGGTAAGACAATATTCTATTTACCATTTTTCTATATCAGCAGCGTTTTAAGCAATGATCCTCAGTGGTCCAGTGTTACGGACTCCTAGTCCAGATTCGATCCCGGCCATGTACCAATTATTTTCTAACATAAGTACATTTCCTGAGTGCTCCTACGGTGAAGGAAAACTTCGTGAGAAAACCCACATTCGTATATTCGAATTCGACCTAATCTAGGATGGGGTGTAGCTTCCCTTCTGGGTTACAGAGTTCAGATAACAGTCGCTCTGTGTAAAACCGGCCGCCCTCGTCAAATCCACTAGATTCGGTAACTAACCTCGACATCATCTGATATAGCAGCGGGATAAGGCTAGCTAAATGAAGAGCTGCGGCATTAAGCTATTGGTTTGATGTCTTTAGTTTACTTCTTCGGATAATCTTAACAACATGTGACATCTGAAATCTCAGTCAACCTGTGACCATGGCAGCTGTAGAGCTTCTGAAACTAGATAAATAATGAAATAAACTGCGGTAAAATCCATAAAAATACTTCTCTTTGATAGAATTAAGAGTCTACACGAAAGTGTAAGAAATCTGTGCCGGATAACCAAAGAAGTATATTTTGGTACATTCCCTGATTAAGGCTCAGTCTACCTGGCATTTCTTATATGTGGATACCCTTTTGGGTACCATCTCGGCGAGGCTATCGAAGAAATGGTTTTATCGGACTCGAACCGGCTTCAACCACTCGATGTTCAGTGCCGAGTTGCCCACATATTAGGTATATGATAGGTGGTCTCGTCGAGCATGCTTAGTCCGGCGCTGTGCTTATTTTATAATCATAGATATCTGTATCAGTGGCGTTAGTTGCTTACAATCGGTTTATGCATGTACAATCATGGATCTATTGTAAAATATAGTTTTAACTGTATGTAAGTCGCTCGCTATACCCTTAGTGCGCTGTGTACCATCCGTATCGGCCTCCTAATGCATACTGAAATGGAAGGCTTTTTCATACTAGGTAGATTTAGAATCATTCCGCATAAACCGATTTCTTTGATATATCGTTTTCTAGCATGAGATAATGATGACTTGGTCTCATTCGCTTTCTGGTCTTCAGGATGTATAACAACGCGCAATCTAACATCAAAGTAATAACATTGGTGCAGTTGATGTACCTCATGACCACTTTTGAATGTATCATGTATCGCATTTGGTTATTGTAAGGTTCGTGAAAGTCAGGGCTACGCGCACACAATAAGTCTGCATCGTCTCGCGATGCATATAAAAATTGTATGTGTCTTTATTATTTAGTATCAAGGGCTGTTCACCGCGTTTTCATCCACATAATTTATATTTTTTTATTGAATATCATCAAAATTGAACATATGATTTTCGAAAATCATTTCTTAGCCAATGATCTAAAGTCTAAACCGGTAATGAAAGGTATCAAATCTCAGCATGGTCGGCATAGAAGTTTTGGCTGTGCGTTGGTCGATCAATCAGTGACCTGGGACAAGTCACTTTATAACATACAGAGGATTTAGTATTGTATAGATATCGATGTTTCCAGAACTGAGCAACGACAGTTACAGCACAGCGGTGCTGGGCGGCGAGGAAGGCTCGCCGGCGGGCGGTGCGTCAAGCACTCGCTTCGGTGCCACCCCGCCCTACCTGCGCGCGCACTCGCCCCCGCACGCACACTACCACTACCCACCCGACCACCTCGTCTATACTAATATTGGTGAGTATTAATTACGTTATGGATTGTCACTTAACAATTATAATTCGTTCATTTAATTTTTAATTAGGCGTGGAATGAAATGGATCAACGCCAACCTTATTCTAACGGTACATTTTCAATTCGACCAACTCTCTAGAGATTCTGGCCATTTGTATTTTAGATTATTTTTTAACCCGTATGTGAATACTGAATTCTATTTCGAGACCTTCGGTTACAACCCTTCTAAATAATACATTTGGATTGATCAATTAATTTGTAGCCCCTATGGTGACACAATATGGGGTAATTTATTATTAGAATGCATGTCGCGCAATAATCATCTGCCATGTCGGACATACATTCTTTTCAACAAATCACCAGGGCAACTCCTAAGCTACCACAGAAGGGTTGCACCGAACCACAGTATAACCCCGCGAACTTTGGAATAGTTCCATTCTCGCCCCTGGCCCCGAGGGCCAAAGCTTCTCTTCTACTGCTTTTTAGTACGCTCCTTTTATACGATGGGTACAAGGAGGCACCCCCTTATTTGAATTGGCTTTGCCAAGGTGACTATATAATTTTACGCCGGGATACTGAGCCCCACCGACACGACCAGGCTTGAACCATGATGGGGATGTCTGACGTACTAAAGTCAGTATAATAACCATTATTGTTAGCAGGAACTCAATGTTCGACGTGTCTAACACTATAAAATATTTTAGTGAGTCTTGGTTACTGGGACGTCAATTATTTACTTACTGTCATCATGAACATCCGCCTATTATTTATAATAATGTCGTTCTAGCCGAATTTCAGCTACGGCGACCTTCTCTACAGATACTAGCCAACTTCCCAGGACATATTACTGTGCACAATTCCAAGCACTGACACAACGCACTCCCTGTTCCGCAATCAGACACGATCGGAGAAAAACCAGGCCCAGGATCGATGGCTTAGCTCTCTGTCGGCAGTATGTGAGGAATGGGGATGTAGACACCTCCAACTTCCCGACTTAAGAGTATTATTAGAAACTAAAAAACCTTAACCGCCTTTGCTGTAACGGTGCGGGTGTCGCCTGTTAAGGCCGTTAGCCGTGTGACGTTCTGGGTTTGATCCTCAGCTCGAGCAACTATTATTATATGTTTTTCAGATTATTCTGAGCATGCATTACATTGTACGGGATTGGAATGTGCCCGAAGTGGCCTCAGTACCTTGGCTAATCGTGGGTGTCCTAGTATATCTACTGGACTTACGAGTGGTGAATGTACTTGCACACCTCTGCCTTTTTTTTTTTCTTAAACCTCAAGAACATCTTGGCCCGGCCCGGGTCTTAACCCGTGACCTCACGACTGTAGTTTAACATGCTTACCACTAGATCACGAGGCTGTCAAGCGTATTATTATCCACTGCTAGAAATATTCTTCTCCAATAACACACCACTGAGGTCGTTATCTAGCTGCCCGTCTCCAGTCGGTCTGTGTGCTCATATCGTCTGACGCCAAATTGTATTCTCGACTCTAAATAATGTTATGTTAATTCCAACATTGATTACTTGGCTTAAGAATCGCGGCTCCTTTGCTCACGTCATGTATACCCATGGACGTTATAACCTATGTATACTCAAAGACAACACTATTTTTACCTAAACATTCAATCATCCATCCAAAGTGTTTTTACTACTTTTCATTGACACATTAGTACAATCTTCACACAATAGACACCTACTTACTATCGATGATAGTCCGATCGGTTGATGAACAACATTCAATAATCGAATGAAACGTTAAAATAATAAGTCGAAATATGGACAACACGTTCAGAATAACGGTTTGTTCATCTTTCAGTTACAGTTTATTATTATTTAATTCTGAAATAATATTACTATTAACAATAAAGATAAATTATCGTTCTAGGTCAAGCTATGAGCGGTGGCCTAGGAGGAGCCGGGGGAGCATCAGACATGAGCAGCTCATCATCACCAGCGGCCGGGGGCTACCCCGACTTCCCGCCGTCCCCCGACTCGTGGTTAGGCGAGCCGCACCACTACTCGCCGCGAGGCTTCCCCTAGCGGCGGCCACCGCCGGCGCACGCGCAGCCCGCGCCCCCGCCGCCGCCTGCGCCCTGCCCCGCCCTCGGAGTGCAACCTTTAGAGCTCGTGGTCAAGCGAGAGCTGTGATTATTATCCTGATGTGGACCACAGACATCGAGTCAATTGTGAAGTATTGACAAAACCAGAGGAAAATGTTACACAGCTTACTGTTTGTTGTACTCGTGACAAGAGCTATGATTATTATTCCAAATGTATACAGCAGCCATCTAAAAACTTATCTGTTTATAAAACTTGTGGTCAAGCGAGAGCTGTGATTATTACCCAATATATAAACCACAAACATCTGATCAGTTGATAAAGCAAGAGAATACAAAATATAAAGAATAAGCAAGAGAATATAAAGAATAAGCAAATATTACTTCCACAGAAGCGTGGGTATTCGAAGCGGGTCGACAAGCGAGAGCTATGATTATTACCCAAAACACCAACCAAAACCATTAGATCAATTCAAAGTAATTGAAAGAAATAAGAGAAGATAGAACACAATGAACAAAAAAATTGTTGGCGTCGCCTGACCAATTGAAAGTTATAAACATTGTTATTTTACATAATTGAATTGTAATTAAACACTTACCAATATTTGAACAGAGAATCGTAAATAAGCTTGGATTTAGTTTTGAAATTTGACAAATATATGTATAGCAAGCACTTCTGCAATGTGCTCACATTAGTAAATTCTAAATACTATCTATTGAGCACTGTATACCAGTAACTTATTTTTGTTACCTGAATATCGCGATAATTGTAAATATAAGTTACAAATTGTTTATGATTTTGGTATATATTTCGATGTTGCAAAATTTATTTTCCGATTTTATTTTAAGGCAGCTAACAGAGCTGGGTCTCGTCAAAGAAAGTGTAACTGTTATTAAAACTGTTTATTCCTTCTCAGAAATAAATGCTATGGAAACATAGCACCTACATTTGTAGTGATTCTTATAAAATAAATATTACATTAGGTCAGATAGAGTAGTGTAAAAAATTGAAGGCCTTAATTACAAGGTACTATGTATATAGTATATTAAAAAACATTCAGTGTTCTGTAAATAAATTAAAACTAGCAGTCCCTTAGTTAGATTTTATAAAATTTCGATATCAATTAAAATCTTTTATTGGTCTTTTCTTCTGTGTATAAATTATAAATTACTTTTATCGTTTTAAATAATAGAGTATATTATTATTATTCTTGGAGTGATAAATAATATTATATTTGTGTATCCATATTTCTATGACCACTATTGTAAATAAGTCCTATATAATTAAGGCCTAGAAATAGTTTGTTAAGACCTAGTTGTATTGTACTTGTGCAAAAAAGATCTAGTCGAAAAATAAATAGTACATAATTATATTAATTACATATAATACACATTTAATTTACATTTTATTTACAATCGTATCGTCTTATTTTATAGTTCTGTTGTAGCTACACCCCAGTATTGTTGCATTCTTCCTTCAAGATCTAAAGAATCCTGAGATTGCGCGTTCTTCTCCTGTATCACTGCAAAGTCATATTCTAAATGATAAGGCATGAGTCTCTGCAACGAACCGAAATACGCAGCATTGGGACCACCATTTGGTATTCTCCCGGAACCGAACCGAGAATCCATTTTTAATGTATTTCCAAATGAACGAGCACTCCCAAAATGTTTCGATAAAAATGGAACTTTGCCAGATTTACTTAACAAATGGAGTTGAGGACTACTCTCAGATAACCCTTTCAGATTTCTTAAGCTACTAGTGTTCGACTTTATACCTTTAGAAAGATTATCTAGCTCTTTATCAAAAAGCATTTGTGTATTTTGTTCCAACATATATTCCCAACACTTGAACTGTTCCTCGGGCTGGGCAACGTCTTCTGTTTTGGGTTCCTCATCATCCTTATCTTCCACGCGTACACGTATCGCTCGAGCAACGCCACCGATGGATCGTCGTTCTGATAGTTTAGTGTGTGACCTGACACTCGCATAATGTTGCTGACTAACAGTATCACTAAGTGGACGATCACTTTGACCGCTCGGGGACGACCGTTCACTCTCTGGTTTTGCTAGTGTAATCGAGTGACAGCAAGGTTCAGAGCGCGAACAGCAACAGTCAGACCGACAAACAGGTTTATTTGTACCAATTGTATGGCGTAATTCTCGCATTAATAAATCAACGTCTGGACGACCGGGATCAAATCTCACAACTATAACAGATACACAATCTTCAGCTCCGTAACTTTGTGCTAGGTCTTGTAACCTCTTAGCTGCTAATACTGGATTCGTTTCGGACCTCACTTCAGCTACCGCAGTATCTACAGTGACAGCATTCCAGAATTTTCCGTTTCCGAGTATTAAAAATTCATCATCTTCCTTTATAATTGTATGAATAACGTCTGGATCAGGAATAGTGTTTGGATACCGACTTGAATATCCAAGGCGCTTATTATTTTCAATACCTAAACACATTGGCCCGTTTCGTCTACTTAAAACAGCCCTTGTGTTTCCTACATTAGCTAACCGTAAATTGTACCTTTTATACTCTAGCCCAAAACCATTTTCGGGTGCATTCACTGGAGACAAGTGACACATAATCAAAGAAGCTCCTTTCTTCTGTCCCTTTTCTTTCAGCTCTCGATGAGCAGATAAGACAACATATTTCATATATTCATTTACAGTTTCTTTAATCGATTTTTCTTCAAGTAATAAGCCAGGCAAACTCGTCTGCAATATTCTGGGTACTTCTGTATCGGTTTCACCGTCAATTATAGCAAACAATCCTTCTTTGTTACAAAATGACGGCAAACGGATCTGTGCGCATGGTAATTGTAATGCCTTATTTGGACATTCCGAGAATCCTGTAATCCAAGTTGTCATTCCATGTAGTTCTTCGTGAAATCCACTTTGTTGGGGTAACTGTAATGTATTTTGCCCCGTTACATCTACAAGACTCAACGGTCTTTGACATTTATATACCTTGAATTGTTTTGGATCCATTTGTAATTTTTTATTGCACGATATATCCAAAAATTTTAGTTGTTTTGGTGCTAGGAGTCTTAAGTCGATGCTGTCCAGCTCATTATGAGCAAAATCTAATATCTTTACTGAGGCACTGCAGGCAAACATAGGTATCGATCGCAACCTGTTTGAATGCGCTCTTACTATTTTAATATTATTTAATTGTGGCAAATCTTCAGGAAGCTTCGCCAGAGAATTACCCGATAAAACAATTTCTTCAATTTCTGGCCAGTGATTAAAGCAGTTTTCCGGTAAGACTGTTAGGCAGTTATATGCCATGTGTAGTACTTTAAGACCACGAAATGTCATTAATACATCTATGACGTCATCCATTAAGCAATTAGCCGTCAAGTACAGTCGGTCCAAGTTATGCGGCGATGCGCCTCTTACTCGAGGTAAACGGCTTAGTCTGTTATTAGACAAATTCAATATATTTAACCTATTGCACACAGAGAAAAAGTTTTCAGGTAATTGTTGTATACAATTATCATGAAGTAAGAGTTCCTTTAACGGTGATCTTAAACGAGGCATCGATGGGAAGTTTGATATTTTATTGTGTGCTAAATGTATATGACTTAAACTGGATAGTTCGCTGCAGAATAAATGATCTGGTAGAGATGTTAGTTGGTTGTTACAGGCGTATAGCTTGGTGAGGTCCGAACATCCACTTATCCATTGAGGTAAGGCTGTGAGTCTGTTATGAGACAAATCTACTTCAACCAAGTTTATCGGGGGCACGGTGGTTGTGAGGCTTTCAATACCTGGGGACAAAATAAATCATACATCAGTATGATGAGCCAAATTTACTTAACTTACTCGTAAATATTGACTGTAAGTAATGGATATATTTTTTTTATAAGGGGCCAACCGAGAAATCGGAGCCTTTGGATGACTACCGACGCCCATGGACATTCGAATGATTGTTATGCAAATGCGTTACCCTCCTACCATTCCCCCCCCCTCTCCCCGCCTAGAGGGGCATCCCATACTATAAAAAAAATATTTAGATATTTTGTTATTTTTTCAATTTAAATTATTAGAAAAGAATCATAAAAGTGCCTTGCAATTTGTTCCCTTTCATATGTTATAGCTAGTATGGTATATCTGTTCTGTCAATAACAATGTCAAGAACCATATAGCACTGTTTACTTTTTTGTCTCTCAACCCCTGATTGTTTTTGATTTATGTTATTTATGTTTATGTTCAGTCTTACCCAATTATTAGGTTAGATTAGGTGCATATAGAACTTTAATAATACATCTAACATATATCTAACACATAATACATCTTACTTTTAGCGCATGTTATTAATTATAATTAATTTTATTGTAATTAGTAACCTTCGCATTTAAAGTATTTTACGACGGTTTATCTAATTATATGATGAAACCAATGATTCAGATACTTTACACCAACCAGAGCCACGGCTGAACAGAGATGATATGTTCTATTGTCATAAGTTATTCAAAGTACCTGAAAACTTATGACATTAGAACATTAGCTGTCTCTGTCTGCTCAATAAAACCCGTTAAAGTAATTTCTTTGCAACTCTACTTACGGTTATGTGGAGCTTTTAGTATTCTTAAAGCCCCTCCGTGGACAGCCAAGTGTTGGATGGTGTTGTGCGCGGCGTGCAGCTCGCGCAGGCTGCGCAGAGCCGACAGCACCAGCACCTCCACGGCGTTGTATGACACGTCCAATGACACGAGATGCTGGAAATATTCAACAATTAAATTAAATCTCTACTGCAACACAAACCGTTTAGTATGTACAAAAAGTGAAAAGACTGATTTAAGAAAAATAGGCATCTAAAATTTTACCTAATTGTCCTCTGAAATTCTTACTATGTGGTTACCTATTCCGGGCGGCTGCTAATCGCCCGGAGTCTTTGTTCTTTGATCGCGCGAATTTCTATCGGTACCATACCATATTTTCGGAAAAAAATGACACTAAATTCGGTGAAGTTTACGATGTATAAAAACAATATTTTGGTTTTACTGTAGTGTTATTGCTTATATAGGAGTAACCCACCGTGTCGTTGAAAATGGCATTTTTTACAAGACACTTTATATAACCAAACGTGACTTAACACAGACGCTACGTTCCACTATTTGGCCAACTAACGCCGTTCGCTGATTAATAATGATCATGCATTTCAACATCCACTACGTATTTAGTAGGGGATTTTAATTGGATAGTAATAACTGATTATTATATAAAATTGTTATTCGCATGTCTTTGACACATACCTCATGTTTGTCCCACTTGTCTGACTCTCTAATATGTACGATGGTGAGAACTTACCATGCCATGGCGAATACTAAGAGGAAGTCCCATTTTTTTATAGTGTAGGAGGGCAAACGAGAAATCAGAGCCTTTTACGACTACCCACGCCCATGAACATCCACATCATTTCTATGCCAATGCGTTGCCCCCCCTTTCCTCCTTCCCAATGGGCCACCACCTACTCACGAACCCCACGAAACGCGACACCAAAGATGTCACCTTTCGGCCGTATCATGTGAGCCAGAGGTACCTCCCGGGCACCCCAATTCCGCTGCAATGCAGCATGTCTTTACCTCTTACATTTCTGTATTGCAGTCTAATTGAGCTCAATTGCAGCTGTACGACCGGTGTGATACCTCTCGCTCGCATGACAACGTAGTAAAGTAACAGCTATGTCGGTTTTCAAGCATTTTGCGAGTATCCGGTGGCCCATTGGGAGAATGGAGTGAAGAGGACAACACATATGCCGATATTAGTGGGTCTAGGTAGGCACTAAAACGGTCCAACTGTTCGTTTTTTCTCCTCTGCTATGAAGAAACCACTTCTTATTTTGTACGACAGTTCAACAATAGCAGAAAAATCAGGCGTCAGTCCTACACAGTAACCAGTTTAGATTAGGTTTACATATTCTAAATTCATTTTTCCAACTTACTTCGTAATTACCCAAAACGATGCTTCCTTTCAGCTTGTTGTGTCGAAGGTCGACGTTGGTTAGAGGTGCGGATGAGTCGGCATTGTGACTTTCGCCCAGTGCCATATTTTTGGTTGTGATCTGAGACAAAACTTTGTTACTTACGATCTATCCATAGTTATATAATAAACGTGAAAGTCTGTCTACATTTTTTTAATGAGATAGGGGGCAAACGAGCAGGTGGATAGTGAGTACCGCCGCCCATAGACATCTGTAAGACTAGGCGTCTTATAGACGCGTCGCCGACCTTTAAGGAATAGGTATGCTCGTTTCTTGAAGACCTCTAAGTAGTATCTGATCGGAAATACCGAGGGAGGCAGCTGGTTCCACAGTACAGGTGTCCAAAGATAGAATTCTGCTGCTGATATGAAGCCGAACAATTCCTCGGAACCCTCCCCATAGAAAATACGATAAAAGACGCACAGTGAACCGAGATCTCTTCGTAGGACCAAAGAAACGAGCTGTCCGGAAATAACTTGGTCGTCAACGATTCGAGTCGCTATACGTTGTATGCGGCAAATGAAACGAGCTGACATTGCGAGGCCCCTGCCCACAGGTGGGAGCAGTACTCCATATGCGGTCGGACCTGCGCCTTGTAAAGTTGAAGCCGATGGGCTGGATTGAAGTACTGCTTCGCTCTATTGAGCACAGTCAGCTTCTTTGAGGCTAATTTAGCTTCGGATTCCAAATGGCCGCGGAACTGAACGATAAAAAAATTAGCCCACGTTTGAACGCGGGTTTTGAACTAAATGCACAAGAAATTTAACCAAAATTGCTGTTTGGTGTGGTTTATCCATGAAAGTGTAAAAGACAGGCTCATATATATATATATATATGACAAAAGACAGGCTCATATATATATATATATATATATATGATCTCTATGATCTCTACGATCTCTATGATCTCTACGATCTCTACGATCTCTATGATCTCTATGATCTCTACGATCTCTACGATCTCTATGATCTCTATGATCTCTATGATCTCTACGATCTCTATGATCTCTATGATCTCTATGATCTCTATGATCTCTACGATCTCTATGATCTCTACGATCTCTACGATCTCTACGATCTCTATGATCTCTACGATCT
>JAFELO010000362.1:327416-369158 GCA_017140195.1 Eumaeus atala | reverse complement strand
CTACGATCTCTATGATCTCTATGATCTCTATGATCTCTACGATCTCTATGATCTCTATAATCTCTACGATCTCTATGATCTCTATGATCTCTACGATCTCTATGATCTCTATGATCTTTACGATCTCTATGATCTCTATGATCCCTACGATCTCTATGATCTCTATGATCTCTATGATCTCTATGATCTCTACGATCTCTATGATCTCTATGATCTCTTTGACCTCGATTTTACAGGTTACACGTCTTCAAAGGTAATTGACAAATTTTTGTACAAAACATTCCCACCGTAAATTAGGGAATAAAAGAAGAATCGTTACAGACAATAACAAAAATTGGGTTAATTTAAATACTATTTAAACGTATCCGAATGAATACGCATTAATCATTTATTTATTTAATGGCACCTGTTATGATTATTAATAAATAATATACCAACCGCAAATTGTTCTACTAAGTTACGAGTTGTCACAAGTGTCCGCAGCCTTGGTAACCTGAGAGGCCATTCTACGGATTGTATTTCATTGTCGCTGACATAAAGCTCCTCCAACCTGAAATATGATAACAAATTTATGAAATAAGTGTTAATGCTACATAATCACAATGTCCGGCACACCTTAGCCGATGTATCGATATAAGTCAAAGGAAGAGGTTTTTCGTTCTGATGCGCATTTAGATAAAAATAATTACTTTAGCTAATCTTAAATAACTATTTTAATCATACTCGGTACCATGTGCGCACCTTTCGATCGTAATGGAATAGACTTTTAACGTTACCGCCACTTCCATTCTTTTAGAATCATGATGATTAATTCCATGAGAAGCCAGGCTTTTTCAAAGCTTGTCCTTTTTCCATCTAGGTTGATAAAAATATGACATAAAGGTGTGACAATTTTAATTATGACTTCTAGATTTATACCCTAAATAACATTAATTTAATAAATAATTATTTCCTTAATATTTGGCAACGCAACAACTTTAAACGTACAAATTGACAGGACTATATCAGCGATAGTTTTAACATCCCATGAACAACATGTTACACGTGAATCAGAGAAATTCGAGACATTGCTTAATGATATGTTCATTATAATACAAAAATAAATTCCCTCCTTATTTTTAAGAATTGCGCGAATTGGATATTTTGAAATTTGGTATAATTGAAGATTATTTGGACGCTAATAATAATGTGCGGGACGCTACTATTTTAATATAATATGCATTAAGTATATTTTTTATATTGATTCAATAAAATGATACACATATACACACAAGGGTATAACAAATTATAATGCAGATATTTAGTTTTTATTTACGAAAAGATTTTACTTAAATACGCAGTCAAACTACATGAACACATCAAATATTTTTTATAATTAAGATCATATTCCGATCTCTGGGCAGTCACTAGCTTGTATTGAATGTGCTAATAGTACTAGTTATTACGTTATAAAGCGTTTATGAAACTGTAGCCCGCCAGCCAGGTAGGTACATTATATGTTAATGTTTGGCCCAAAAGTTCAGTTAGCGTAACTCGAAGAAAAAGTATTATCACAGCGAAAGAAGTATTAGATTTGGCAACTTTCGATACCAAATTTAATGTTAGATATAATTAAACATATATATAATGAAATTCATAATATCACGATAAAAACTATTTCTATACAATTTCCATTAGCAAATAGTAGAAAAAGTAAAAAATATTTTTAATAAAGAGTTTAAATTGGTTAAAAATAATTTTAAAGTTAAACATAGGTTACAGTATTTCTGCATGAATAATTAACAAAAACATTATTAAAAATAAATAAATTATATGTGATAGTAGCCTTAATTTACGTATACTGAATAAATTACCTTGAATGTTTATTACATCCAATTCTAAAAATAAAATAATTACAACTTGAAAATTATTACAATTGTTTGAATATTGACCAATATATATTTATCGAAGTTAGCATAAATTAGAAAACCTATTGTTCACTCCACTAATTCACCGAATCTCACTGTGAACAATACTGAAATATCTAATAGTACAACACTAATTACATATGACCATCACATAAAAAGTTGTAGTGAGCACTGAGAACTGACTGCTGCTCACCGCCCCACTGCTTGGCTCTTTGGCAATAAGACGATACGTCGGGATGCACAATCTATGTTACAATACAATACACATATCGTATTGTGTACACGAACCAATCAATGCTATGTTTAGCTTTTCACTTTCAATTTTCCCTTACTTCACTTCCTTGTCTGCCCTGTTGCGTTAGGCAATTACTTAAGTAAAAATATTTAATGTTTATTCTTTATTCGGATGTGGTTTGTCGGTAATTATGTTAATAAATATTTGAAACTTAATAATAATTATTTATTTGCCAGACGTAACTTTCATGAAAAATGACATTTAGAACCTTGAAGTTAGTCTTAATGTTATACTGAAATTGAAATCGTATCAATATCGATACTAATAATAAAAACTGACGAGTTTTATTTCCATTTTGGACTGACTTGTTATTTTTAATTTGGTACGTAATAAAGCTCGTTTTATTATTAATTTTTTTTAAAGTGTACTGGCGCATGACGCATGCGTGCGTGGGTGCGCGCGTGCGTGGGTGCGCGCGTGCGTGCGTGCGTGCGTGCGTGCGTGCGTGCGTGCGTGCGTGCGTGCGAGTGTGTGTGTGTGTTTGTGTGTGTTTGTGTGTACACAGTTACTGTTTTTTATAGTACCTATAGGAGGGCAAACGAGAAGCGGAAACTTTTTACGACTACCGACGCCCATAAACATAATTACTAACCAATAATTACATAATTACTATGCCAATGCGCTGACCTCCTTTTCTGCTCCCTTCCCATATACCTGAGGACTGTTGGCATACACCTTAGACAGGTATCCACCTGATAAATATTGTTCACTGCGTCGCATACATTTAAAAAACCTCTTATCATACGCTTAGTAGTTTTGTTTTAGTTTTTCAGTTGTATTGAATAAATAAAACTTCGAATCTGCTTTTTTTTATCTATACTCATAATGCACCACTGACGACTTTGATTCTTCCTTTGAACGCGCTAGCCTCCGGAGGTACTGGGCCGAATAGAAAAATTCTCTACATTATGACGCTACGGCTAACATGACCAGGGACTCGCGGAGGAAACCGCAGGTGATGCGAGTCTAAACATACTCATTATGTCATAATTTCACGCCTGCTACTATACCATCCAGGCAACTACAATGTCTCTATAGAAACTTTAAACATACAAGTTATTAAATCAACAAGGACATCTGATAACATCTTAGTGAATAGCAGGCGAAGTAAACGTAAGACTGGCACGCCTCGTCGCGCAGATGTAGATACCCCACTGCCTGCTCAACGTACTTGGCGGCGAGGAAAAAATTTAAAACACCAAGACGTTCAAGCGTGGGGGGCTTCATCATCATCAGCTTATAGACATCTACTGCTACAGCTTGTTTAATGAGTCACTTGATTATTAAATCTATTTTCATTCAATTTTCCTATTTTATTAAACTTAATTCTTACATTTCCTACCTGTTTCGATTTCTCATCACCAGATAAAAAAGCCGGTCGTAAATATAAAAAGTATATTAAATAAATAGTGTACATTGTATGAAAATTGTTTTTACTCATCAAGTGATATCATGAATTTCTGTAAGAACAAACAATATCACTTGATGAACTAAACGTTTAATGATAGCTACGAAAGTACTCCTTCACCCTTCGCGTCAATCAGTGCGTCGGATAGTGTCATTGTTGATTGTGTCATGCAGCCCAAATGGACCGGCACTACCGCAGGATTACACCACCAACTCACTATCACCAACTTGAAGTGATGGCAATGTTTTCACAATTTAGGAACGTTACCTACTCTGCGAGAAGACTACTTTTTTATTTAATCGAATAACAATTGGTCAGTGGATGTATTGTACAATGAAAGAAATTAAAAATGATTTCAATAATATACGTGTGTGGTATTTGACCGTTTTTTAGGACCTGATTTATGCTGTGGAAACGAAGAGAAGCCCAATACAGCTTCAGTACTCGTCTAGCGATGAGACTAGGATTGGGATCTAAAATGAAGCCGACCGCACTCTCCCGCAGGTGGCAGAGATTCATTCCGTTAAGAGAATATTGGTAACAGCTAATTTATCTAATATTATCAAGGCCAGAGAGACCGCAGGGTCCCTCTTCCCCCGACTCGACTCGTTGACGTAGGGGGCAGCTCACGCGCAGTAGCTTTAATGGCGCTGACGTGAGCGCCGAGACCATTAAAGCTAATGAATGACTCAATCAAGACTGAGGTAAAGGATGATGACTGGATGGTTACGATCACTATTATTGAACGCGTATAAACGCATTAACGCAGCGAGTGTACTAGTTTCTTTATTTATTTATAAGTCTTTATAATATACACACAAAAAAGAGAGAAGAGACTTGTTCGCGTATAAACTCATCAACGTAGCTCGTGTACTAGTTGTTTTGTAGTATTTATAAGCATTTACGGCGGAAGTCTTCAACCATTGCGTGTTCTTCCCGTGCTATTGTTCTCCCCGTGATGACCCTGTTCTCCTCGTGATGACCTACAGGGCCGAAACAGTGCCTCTTAATTTTGGATTGGTCCGCAAGTTTGCGGTAGCTCAACGGGCTATTGAACGTGCTATGTTGGGTGTTTCTCTGTCCGTCAGAATTCCTAACGAACTCATAAGGCAGAGAACTTAAGTATCCGATAACACGCGACGAATAAGCTCGCTGAAGTGGCAATGGGCTGATCACACACTCGGAAGAACAGATGGCAGATGGGCTAGTAAGGTTTTGGAGTGCAGGCCGCGGTTAGGAAAACGAAGTGTTGGTCGACCAGGTGGGAAGACGATCTCCGTACAATAGCCGATCCGGGATGGATGCAAGTAGCAGGAGATCGGTCGTCTTGGCGTTCATGGCGTGATGGACTCCAGGTAAGGAGTATTATGTGTTAATGGCAAGCTACATATCACGGAGGTGCACACCCAAGGTGGCCTCATCTCATGGACTTCGGGTCTGTACTGGATATTGTATGTGACTAGCACAGACATCAGCTCTCACAGCTGTCATAACAAGACAGGCGAGGTAAATATATTGACAGGTATTGCAACACAGGCAACGTGTAAAAATTATATTATCATGATTTCTTGTACATATTTCTATATCATTAATGTAACTTGAGTGAATTGTTGTTGTATGCACAACAATTCACTTGAACCGTGAAGGTTTCTTACGAAAATGCTACCAATTTTTTTGGAAATATCTTTTAAATAAAGAACCACAGCATTTATAATAAGGAGTTTAGAGACCCTCCTTGTATGGAGGACGGCCCATACAGAAATAATTCCAGCGTCGACGCCAAGCTAAGCTGTCGGCTTAAGGTTGCGGGGAGCCGCTGGATGCTAGTGGCTGGTGACTGTGTCCTATGGCACTCTATGGGGAGGTCTATGACTAGCAGTGGACGTCATCCGGCTGATGATGATAATGATACCGCTGTAGGTTCTATTGGGATGAAACCACTCAATTGGTGTTCCCCTATACCACATAGGCATATGGTTACTTCTTTACACGTGAGAAACAAAATTAATCCTGAGTCCTATACATCTGAAACCAATTAACCAATCTGGAGGCAAAGTTTTTAAGTGATCTCCAGAAGAAGTTTAGCAATTTGCTATGGGCTCATTTAGAAAATTACTACACTAATGATGTCTTAACTCTACGCGAATGTGACTCAACACTCGGGTGAACAGACCACCCGTGACCGTGGTTGCTGTGAAGCTTCTGATACGCCGGGCTATTTAAATAAATCGCGATTAAATCCTTAAAACTAGTTTTATCGTAATTTACTACATTACTTAGGAATATTGTCATATTTAGGAACTTCTTCTGGAGCCAACCGTCTTGCCCATAAGTAAACGTACAAATTCATAGCGTTTCATCATACAAACATCAATAATAGTGCACGCAATTAAAGATGGTTGAAAGAAACGAAGGTTGATACTAAGAGGTGCAGAGCGTCACGCTTCGTAGGCGGAGCGTTAAAAAATCGAGTCCGTACTCCGTAATAGCACACGCTATTCATGTACACAACTGTACATCAGATGGTTTTTATGTAGGTTTTCGTATCACTCGTAAGAAGTGATGTCTGCGTTTATTTTATTACTATTGCAGTGTTGTATGAGTGCGATTCATACACTCAACTCTATACATTGGAACTGATTTTTTGTAATATAAAGGGCAAACGTAAGGTTGTAGATAGCCACCGCCACCCATAAACATCCACACAAAGAGAACCTCTTCTTTTTGCGGGTGTTTATGTCTTGTCTTTCGTTTTAGGGAGAGGTAAGTGCCATGCTGCTTAGGAGGAGGTAGCGCCATACATGTTGCATGACACTACATCTTCCTATGCAACGGAAGCCGGCACGATTGGGGAGGTATCTTTCGCTCACTGATACCGGCGTAAAGTGGCGGTGGATCATCTGTCGTGATAGAAGGGCAACGCATCTATGTAGCAATCATGCGATTGTCCATGGGCGTCGGTAGTTATCAAAAGGATAGGATTACTCGTTCGCCCCCTTATGCTATAAATAAAGAACCCGAGATTGTGCAGACGCATTGCCACCCTTTGCGATAGAAGTAAGCTCTTTTCTTGAAGCCCAGGCCGATTCGGACATACAGAGGGCCGCAGCTGCTACGACAACAATGTACGCGGTAAAAAAGTGCGCCTGAAGCGCACAATTGTGAACTTCAAGGTGGTGACGAGGAACTTGGAATTCTGCCGTGATGTCCGAAACGAAATCGAATTCCGCTGCTGGTGTTACTTCGAACAACTCCTCGGAACACTCCTTTCCCTATAAAAGAGCTGTTGTAATCAACAGATTAAGCAAAAGAAACCGATGATAGTGACGCATACCAACAACCGCAGGTCTTCTTAGACATACTTTGTTCTTACCACTAGAGGAGTCCAAGGACTGTCCATATCCTCACGATCCTACAATATCAGCTCTAACACTAGAGCACGCACACGCACACGCACGCAGACACACGCACACGCACACACACCCTACGATCTCAACTCGTATAGGCAGGGCGGGGACTCAATTAGTTGGAAGCCACCTTTTTGGTTTAAACAAAGTATCTCGTTTTAAAAATGAAAAATAGCTAATTCTGACGCAGTCGGGTTAAAACAGTTAGCTCTAGTAAGACTTTATAGAACATTACTAACAGATTTTTTTCTAAGAGGCTAACATGACTATGATTTGAATAAGGACGGGGATTGTTGACAACAATTAATACAGTAAATATAAAACTACTACTACTTGTAACAGGTAGTGCCATGCTACATTTGAATTGGGCCGGAACGACCAGGGAGGTACCTCTCGCTAGTACAGTGCCACCGTAAAGTGACAGTTATGCGTTTGACGTGGTTTGTGAGAGGCCGGTGGCCCGTTGGAGCGGATGAGAAAAAGCTGTGCGAATGTTTATGGAAGTCGCTGATCGTCAAAATGCCCTGATTTCTCTGAGGCTACTCTCTGGGTCTTGTATAGAAGATCTCAGAATGTTCTAACAGGCAAGCTCCAACAATAATATACACAGGAACATCTCAATTATCTAACCGATCGAATCGACAACGACGCATATTATTGGGATGGAATCGGTTTTTATATTTCCACATTAATGTTTTCGATGGGATATTGTCACTAATTTACGGGAATAATCGGTATTTGGCAAAATTCATTGCTCTACAAGAATATAATAATCATGAATTTTAGTTTCGGCCTCGTAAACATTACACGTTACAATGACAAGGAACTTATGACTGAACGACTTCTGCCGGGACAGCTAGTTGTCAATAATTTCTGCGGCTGTATGTGTCTTTATTTTGTTTTTTTTTTCACATTTTTATTGAAGTTTTCGCAATCATCAAAACTTTAAAAAAAAATGCTATATAGTCTATATCCATCAGTGATAATGTAGGATTCTAATGGTAATTTATTTTTCAAATCACTTCAGTAGTTTCGGAGCCTAATCAACGCAAAAAAACAAACCAACAAAAAAATCGATTCCTCTTTATGATATTAGACACAAGTGGCATTATGCAAACAGATGTGTTGCCTCCTTGGCCTCACGCCTGCAGTGAGCCAACGTCAATCACAAGTCCCACGAAACGCGACCGTGTATCACATACTTTACGGCGGTTTCATATAACTGAGAGGTACCACTCCGGGCACTAATGTAGCATGGCACTACCTCTTAATAAATTACTGCTTCATTCCATTTCATATCGTTAAAAGTATATTGAACAAATAAACAGAGTCCGTTCTTGTCCGTACAACATTTTTACTAAATATTGGGTACATATAAATGTACAATTTTCTCACTTTTACTATAATATTATGATAAGACGTACAATTATAAAAATAATTTACAAGAGCAAGTATAATTGTATTACTATTAAGAATAAAATAGTACAGTCTATTATTATTATATATGTTGTTATAAGGTTGTTATTATAGTTGTAAGAAAAATGATTATAATATGTGACGTGTAAATGATTGTGTATGTGAAATAACCAACTAATGTCTACACAGAGCAATGTGACTGACATAACAGTGAGAGTGAAAGTTTCTTTTATTGTATTAGCCAGGTATAACAATAATGTCTCATAACGAGCGTCGGGTCGTATCACCTAACGTGATGACTAACTACCGATGCAGATACAGGTCTGTACAACCATCAATTATAAGCGATGGAGATCTATAAAGCATATTCTGGTTGTGCTTCTTTTTTAGGGTTCCGTAGACAAATAGAAGAAAAGGAAACATACGTGCGCGGTACACGTTCACTGCCTGTTCAATCATACTCCTACTCCGATGGGACGGTAGTCTAGTACGACCGGAGAGACATTGGGCGTAGGATCGATGGCTTAACAAGGCACGGAGGTGTAACCACTCTAACTTTGAACTACCGAAAAGAATATCGAATTTAAGCAAAGGGAAATTTGTTTGGACATAATTGATTAGGTAGTTTAAAAGATATGTTACTTTTTTTTTGCTGCTGCGGAACCCCCCCATTAAGCGTACCCGACTCGTTCTTGTTTATCTTTAACACGTCTCCGGTTGCGTCAGACCGATGGGCTCCTCAATTAAACAATGCCACATTTAAACACTTCTCTGTCTGTCTCTTTGCACTTCGTAAGTCGAAAAATACAAATAAAATCATGCTTGGGTATATCCTACTGACATTATGAGAATATTCAACATAATGTTAGTTGGCACAAATGAGTCCTAGTAACATTACTAGTAACTGACAATAAAAAAGTATTGGTATAGGAAAGGCTTGTCACCCCTTGTTGTGGGGATTTCATGGACCGAAACCTACGGAATAGAGAGCTCGCTGCGAAACTAACCAATTAAAAAAAAATTGGAATAATTCAAACTATTTGTTTTCCCGTTTATTTACAAATAACTAACTTGGTAACGTACCGGATATAATTCACATGTAGGTTGGAATCCCACTAAATAGCTCAGTAAGTAACAGCTCATTTGGTAACCGACCGGATATAATTCACATGTAGGTTGGAATCCCGTTAAATATCTCAGTGGGAAACGTACCGGGTATACCATCGCAAATAAAAATCGAAATAGAAATATATTGATTCTGTACTTCACAACACCGCAGATAAAATAAACACATATAGGAAAAACGAAAATCAAATACAGTAGCTATATGTGGTTTGGAAACCCGCCCTAGGATATAAGTGCTTATGTTATGTTTATAAAGTGTAGGTATGATCTTACATCACAAAAGTAAATTTCTTCTTATTGTGCTTAGCACCGGCCTAGACCGAGGAGATGTGTTTAGTCCATAACTATTATTATTATTGTTATTTCAAATATTTCGGGACAACATCAATTTATGTGTCTCATCATCACTAATTATCAGCCCTTATTGGTCCACTGCTGGACATAGGCTTCTTTCAATGAACGCCAAGACGACCGATCCCAAGCTGCTCACCTCCATCCCGGACCGGCTACTGCAAGGATATCATCTTCCCACTTGGTGAACGGTCGATCACTTAGTTTTCCCAAAGTCGGCCTCAACTCCAGAACCTTACTGGCCCATCTGCCATCTGTTCTTCTGAGTGTGTGACCAGCCTATTGCCACTCAGCGAGCTTATTCTTCGCGTGATATTGGATACTAAACTTCTCTGCCGTATGACTTCGTTGAGAATTCTATCGGACACAGAAACACACACAACATAGCACGACCAATAGCCCGTTGAGCTACCGCAAACTTGCGGACCAGTCCTAAATAAAGGGGCCATGTTTCGGCCCCGAAGGTCATCACGGGGAGAACTCATTGGTTGAAGACTTCCGTCTTCAAGCTCTGCGGTATAGGCGACGTGAGAATGTGACGAAGCTTCCGGAATGCTGCTCAATCCAACTGAATCCTTCCATCCGCTTCCGTCACGAAATTATGTCTACCTAATTGGAATAATTGTCCGAGGTATATGTATTCCTCTATGACTTCAAGATTAGTACCAATGACGTTGACCGGCCTAGGGAGAACGTGTTCGCTGAACATGACCTTTGTCTTGTCCAAGTTCATCCTAAGGCCACAATAGGTCAGGAGGATTCATTTAGGCTGAGCAACATTTCCTGCAAGCTCGCCAATAGATATATCGATATCTCATAGGTATTCTATTAATCTAATCATTTAAAATTATATTATAATAAATCTGGTCGCGGCACTGAAACTGCCATAAAATATGTTAGTAATTTTAATAATTTGTAGATTTGTCTCAGCAATGTAAAGTTACTTGACGGTATTAGGGTTTAATGTATTATTGTTAAACAGGCTGACTAGTAAAAAATATTACATACGGAAATTGGGTGTTCGGGAAACGACTGTAAAAAATATCTTCTTAATATTTCACCAACTTATCTCAAATAAATTTAATGTATGGACACCGTACACAGTACCTAAAATATTTGTACCCATGTTTTTGTGTTTTCATTGTACTACCAAAATACTGTTATTAACAATATTTTGGTTTTATATACTTTTATTTGTTACATATTACATTACCTACCGGGCCCTCCAATATTTGAAATCTTTTACCATATTGATATCTTAACTTTGCGCGAATGTTACTCATTACACTAAAACTACTTTTACGGATTATATCACGGTTTATTTTATTATTTTTATTAGACAAACTGCGGTAGAATCCGTAAAAGTAGTTTTATTGTAAGCTTTTGCCATTCAGCCTCATTTTTGTTCCTATACACAAATATGTTAGGACCGCAACACATTGCACTTGGTTCTCTGGGGCTTCCCTACTGGCCTGATAAATAACAATCCCTTTGGCAAGGCGTACCGTATACATAAGTGTTCACCAAAGGAATTAGTTTGAATGACAACAGAAGCCCAGTGGGAAAGGCAGAGAGAACGGAATGCTCGATCTTTACAAATTTGTCAGTAATTTTTAGCAACAGTCGCTGCTTGATAGTTTCACAAACGAAATTCATTGTACATGTTCTTAAGAAAGATATGTAAGTTATAATAGATATGCACAAATAGCACATGTTCTACGTAGCAGAAACTGTCACAATAGCTCACATAAATTAAAGTAACCACTTACTGAGTCAAACTGCAAATCTCCTTCGGTAGTTCACTGATTTTGTTATCACTTAGATCCAAATGTGTCAAAGCTTGGAGGCTGTACGTTTGAGGAGGTAGTGCCAACAACATGTTCCCGCACATCCGTAACACGCGTACAGCAAACCCGTTGGAATGCTGCACTAGGGCTGCTGATAAACACGAGCGATCGCCGCCGCTGAGGTCCAGGATGTTGGGCGGCTGCGTGCTCTGTGCGCCCTGAAAAAATATTTATACACGATTCTTTTTCTTCTTTCCGTATTCATCTTCATCATCATTATCAGCCCTTATCGGTCTACTGCTGGACATAGGCCTCTTTCAATGAACGCCAAGACCATCTACAACTACAGCTTTCGTATTTTTGGCTCTCAATATAATCAGCCCCGAACCTAGCCAGTGTGGCTGCGTCATCTGTAGCTCTGTTGAGATTATATACCTAATTCAGATCTCTATATAGTTATGAAATTGTATTAAAATGTATGAAATTGATGACAAACAGAAAAAACGACATGAAGGTGGATTTCAATTTAGTCATCAGTACTTTAACAGGAGTGAGTGATAGTGCTATGCTGCATAGCAACCGAGTAGGAGCGGCGCAAACCGGTAGGTACCTCACACACACATGATATCTGCGTAAAATACGAGCTATAAACGTCAGTAGCCGGTGGATCATTGGTGGAGGAAAAGAGAATGGGGGCAACGCGTCTGCATAGCGGTTATGTAGACCGGTAGTCACCAAAAGGCTTTGACTACTTTGCTTCCTTATAAGATAGAAAGGCATGTTAATATTATATGACCTGAGTTCAAATAACTTGATCTTATTTACGGCAACCCTATTTAGCATAGAACTGCAGCATGCAACAATTTGGTGTAACGTTACATATTTTATATTATTTCAAGTGAAACATGTATGCTCGCTAGGGCTGTTCAATAAAATTCCTGATGTCAAATTGTGGGACATACAAAAATATATTTTGCTAAAAACATATCGACCTGATAGTACAGAACAAATACTCTATATTATTGAAGTGTAAGGCATAGACGCACGGTAGTACCTACAACACGAATAACAGTAGCTAGTCTCGCACACTGGTTATGTTTGAACAAAGTGGTAGAACGTTAACCAAAAGTAAATAGAAATACTAAAATCAAAGTAGAAAAATCGAATACAGATTAAAAATACATAGTTTACGTATTTTTAATCTGTATTCGATATTTAAATCGCGTGATATCGCACCTGTTGCAAAGCTTATTCTTGTGGCTACCTTTGCCAGTGTATATACGAGTAGCTTGATACAACAAAGATCTATTTTAATATATTGTCTAGAAATAATATGAAAACGATGTGTGTGTCTCAGTAGAGATTGGTAGACATTACATGCACTTTACGGACTATATATATATGTATAAACTATAGTCGAGTCAGCACAACGTCTGACTACCAAATTTTGAAGGAATTAAACCTACTAAAAATAATAGTACTGGCTTATCATACTGTATGGTGCTACGAAACAACATACGTACCACTACAGTGACTTCACATTTTCCTTTAAAGTTATTGGGTTCTAGACTATCCAGATATACATCATCATTGTTTTGTTGAACAAAAACATCAAGACTATCCTCTTCATCGCTTCTCATATTTGTACTTTCTACCATTTCAAAATGTTCAAAAAATTTTATTAAGTTTAACCAAAACGACTTTAATGTAAACTAGACATTGATTGTAAACTAGAAAATTTGTCACAATATATAAGTCTTTTCCAGTTATAATAGCAAACCGTAAATAGACAATATGAACACTATTCCGCGGCCGACGAACTCTCATTGTTATTCCCAAACACTACAAATCTTCTGCAAGATCATTATTCCGTCCACGCTCCAACATTCTTGATACATTTGCGTATGCTGCTTCGACTCAACTTCTTTAAGAATTTTTATTGCCTTTTTATACGAGTCACGTTTACAATGTCGGACTATATCGTGGAGCGACAGATCGCGACCGCCTAAAGGTTTGATTTTGACTGACTGCTAGTGCATCGTTGTCGCACATCGGCGTTCGGTAAACCTCAAGCGTGACATTTCCTTCCAGGGCACTACATTATATAACACTTTAGTCTTTGTTTTATTTTATATTTGCATAGAGACCTAAGCTGGTTTACACTTACAAGTATTTTATTGTTTTACTTTTACTTTGAAGTGTATTTTTATTAGTTTTAATAAGAGATAATGCGTTGCAGCAGGACTGAGCTGGCACGACCGGAGGTACCTCTCGCTCACATGATGCCGGCGTTAAGTGACATCTTCGGTGACGCGTTTCGTACGATTTGTTAGTAAACGGCGGGTGATTGGGGAGGGGTTCAGGAGAAAAGGAGGACAACTCATCGGCTTAGAAACTATGTGAATATTCTTGGACATCGGTACTTATAAAGAGGTCCCGATTTCTCGTTACTATTCGTGAGTACAGTACATGCCATGTAGTAAAAAAGGGAAATCGAAACCAATCTTTGTAATTACGATTAAACCTATTTACCCATGCTAGGTTTCTGATGTAATTATATAATTATCCTAATCGATGACTTCGGCATTATAATTATATATAAGTATTAACTGTATTTTATTGTGTGTGTGGATATGGAAATATAGGACTATTTTTATCTATGCAAGAGTTTCTCACGCAGGTATCTCTTGCATGTAGATATGTTTTTTTATACTTGAATATACTTCGTTATGAATTTGAATTTCTTTTGCATGACTCATTGCAAGGTGAATAATTTTATTAACTGCTATTAATGCGTGATCTTGATTGAAAATAGCCCACGTTTTATATGGTATATGAATGCGTATGACTTACATTAAGGATAGTTTAGCAGTTTCGCTTTTTCAAATAAGTGATGGCAACATTTAGTTTATCAATAAAAGTTGAATTTAAAATAAGTTGACTGTGTTGGATACTTATAAATTTTGGGGCTCTACTTACTTCGGTGGTCAACATATATGTTTCCTGGTCGGTGGTAAATTAAGGTATTATTATTATGATTTTTTTTAATCTACATGAAAGTTAATTTAATAGCATTGCAATGTTTTCTTACTTTGCGTCAGCCCTACCATGAAAATTATCTATTGAAATGTCAGAAGCTGTCTCGATGTGAACAGATTTCTAGACGTTTGCTATCATTGCCATAGGATAGTTAGTTAGAGAAGTGTACCGGAATCGAATATTGAAATTTTATAAAACCTAAACTGTAACTAACGATCGCAGCCAGGCAAGAAAATACTAAAACATCAATGACCTGCTCCAGTTGGCTTCTGCGTCGCGACTTCGCTGCCGTCAATTTTTGTGCAAAAGTTTGACTTGAGGTAAAGGCACCGAGTACCGCTGTAAATTGCAATATTATATTTTGGTGATAAAGTGTAACATTACTGCTTTAATTACTTACCTCGAACGTTTCATTTTTGTTAATGTAACGTATTCAACGTTTGGCTTAGTTTTAAGACTTTATTTTTTATACTGTTTCAAATTTATGACTGCATTGTTAGATATTTTGTCTATTCTATATATACAAGGATTTTGAAAATAAAATATACCTTTATTTGACAATATGATTTTGTCACTTAAATTTAGAAGTTAACAAAAGATGAATGTGTTTTATAAAAATATATTTATTTAATAATAAAAAAATATTTGCATATCCCCCAAGGGTGTGTGTTTGTATGTTTGTATGTGGGTGTGTGTGTATGTGTGTGTTTATAAATAAAATGAAATGTCCGTAGTTCTGCGCGCAGCACGTAAAATTACTCGATACAATTTGATTTACTTATTAATTATTTGATATATCTGATTGTTCTTGTATCAACTAGACGACCAAGAGAATCACAATAATTTTAATTCTATGTTTAACAAGAAGCACAGAATAACTGGGAGTATCAGCTAGAAGCGAATAATATGCTATATCTACATTAATGAATTTGCTCTAGAATATCACATATTAATATTTTTTAGACCTAAGAAGCCCTAGTGTTATTCCAGATATTTCGAAATTTGCCCTAAATCAAAACTTTAGTACTGCAAAGTTTACTTTTAACATTACATAACATCTAAGCGCCTGCAATTTTATAAGCGTGCCGCTACGCTATCATATATTAAAGTGTGTGTAAAGCTAATTATATTTCACAGTATGATCCAGACCAGCATCTTCCAAGATAATATTACTATCTTTGTTAGAGAAATTAGAACATAGAAATATTTCTAGAAATAAGTAAATGTTAATGTCGTCCTAGCGGAGTTACGGCCTGGCGGCCATCTCTATAGAGACGAACCAACTGCGCAGGACATATTATAGTGCACAAGTGTGTGCGAAAGCATAAGTGCACTCCCTGTTCCTTCATTCTCCTATTCCGATGGGACGGCAATCCGACACGACTGAAGAAAAATCAGAATCAGCGCAGCCGTCAGCCCGTCGTGATGACTTGACGTGTTCTCCGAGGCACAGGGTATAATACCGTCAACTTCCCGACTTCGGACTGTTGTTAGAAGTGAACCCCATTTTATCACTGTGGTTACTCGAACCCAGGACGTGGTGTAAACATGCGTACCACTAGACTACGAGGCAGTTAAGCAAGTGTTACTCTATGTACAAACTAGGATTGAAATAGATTCAAATGCCTGTTGACAACAAACACGACACTTTCTTACCTTTTGCAACCAACTTAACCACATATTTCGTTCCCAAACGGTGTTGAATCCAAGAAACAGGTGATTCACTCCAGAATCAATCACGGTGTTACCATAACTCCGAGGCTTCACACACAGCACAAACTTTTGAGATTTCGGTTGGCACATCTCTATACTTCCACCGCTCAGTTCTAGCATCTCCCATGAGGCTCCTGGAAAATATTGCAGACAGTGAAATATAAATAATGTATACATGTAAAATTCTTCACTTACTGAGGGACTGGTCGACTGGCTGACAGACAACGCACAGCCGAAACTACCGTACCTAGAAACGTGAAATTTGGTACACAAGTTCCTTTCGAAATGTAAGTGAGCACTGAGAAAGTTTTTCTAGAAATTCAACCTTTAGGGGGTTAAAAAAGGGGGAGAAGTTTGTAATATGGAATTTTGCAACGTTACACGGATGAAATCTATAAATACAAGACGCGGTGTCATTGCTGCCATACTTATCATACCGACAACACCGTGTTGTCTGTACAATCGTCTAGGACCAACTGTAGCCACGTGAAGTGGCAGCTATTCTCTTTTTTTTAGTGTGTTTGTGTTAGCCCAATTTGATGAATTGGGAAATGAGGACAACTCATCTGTATAAACTTTAGTAGTGTGGATGTTTGTAAGCGCCTATAGTTACCATAGGCCTTCGACTTCTTGTTACCTTTAAAAGCTGTAAAATGACCTAGTTAGTTATGACTTGTGTCATTAACCTTGGGTGGTAATAATACCTATCTGCTTTGGCAATAGACATCAGTGTATTACCATAAAAGGAGTAATGTTTTAGCTTCCCAAGTATCTTATTAAAATGAAGGTCTAGTTGAGCCATGTTTAACATCCGGCAGTGTATGCACATGTAATTGAGCGAGCAAGTGCAAAATCGCAACATAATTCAAAAAGCTATTTTGTTTCGTAATTTTGTAAAATTAACAATACAGTTTATTTTTAAAAGCCAATTACGATCGACCACAGTTATATTTCTTTTATTAACAATTCTAAAATCGTGTAAAGGCTGATGCTAATAAAAAGTGTTGTAACTTTGTAATAAATAATTGGATTTTCCCTACTAATTATCCTAAGTTATTTTGGTTAATGTTATGTTGAGAAACTTAAATACAAAGGGACACCAACGCACGATATTACCTACTTATATGACGCTATAGGACAAACAAAAGAACAGAATTTACAAATATAACGCAAAGTAAGTAGTAGTAGGTAGTCTTAAAAATTTTAATTGTAGAAATTGGCAATTACATCCTTACATTTGGGTATATCTATATCCTATAATATAAAACTAAAGAATTTGTTTGCTTGATCTCAGTTTTTTTTTTCAATCTCAGGGACTACTGGCCCGAAACCAAAAATATTTTGTATTAAATAGTCCATTTATCCAGGAAGGCTAATAGGTTACATATGTTGACGCTACGACTAATAAATAGGACGAGCATTACGCGGGTTAATCCGCGGGGTGATGCTAGTCAATCAATATAATAATTATAATTCATTATGATATTCATTGACTAGCATCATTAAAATAAATAATTTCCCCATATTCCAGAATTTTTTAACATTAACATCAAAAGTTTGATGATATTTTAGTCTGTTTTAGTACAAAATATATCCAAGTACTCACCACAAGTGTGAAGTTGTGAACCTAAGACATGAGCAATCCGCGGCTTCCACTGTGGGAACACATGACCCTTGAGCACGCACAAAGTTCCCGAGTGAAGTAAGCCACCAGATCTGCTCGCGGGGCCCGTACACCATCGTAGGATGTGTCGCAACTCCGGATCAACAGCTAGCCGCAACCTTCGCGCATCAGATCTCCAACCATTGGTAGATAGAAATTGTTCTTGTATTTGTAATGGGAACTCGTCAAGATCTATTCTACGTGATTTCTCGCCTCCGATTTGAATCCACAACGTTAATTCTTCACCAAGCCCCAGAATCCTGTTTACATCTTCAGCGTTCGTGTTTTGGCTGAGTTTGACGAGTTTGCTCGGGGAATCTACGGCGTAGGGCTCGAGGCCTTCGAAAACTCTCAACCACGTAGAATTCAAGCGCGGCTTGAATCCTCTGGTGGAGGCGAGTCTACGAAACGATTTGCGTGGAACGGCAGGCGATGGGGCATGTAGGCCGTCGTCACAGACCATGGCGCGGCATATGGACGCGAGACGCGGTAGCCGATGCGGTAATGCGCCCGCGACCGGCCTGAGACCTGAGTCCAACGTTGCATTACAATTGGGTCGACTGTGGTGGGGATAGGACACATGTCGTTCAGTCGGGAATACCAAATTTGAATCCTGATAAAATATTCTATCCGCAATATACCTGTTCGCAAAAACATTAAAAGTAATATGATGATATCAAGAATATTTTACATATTTATATTAATTTTATTTTTTGTGCATTTTATTTATTTAAGTTTGAATGATATACAACTATAAAAATAAAACGGTAGAACGTATAACGTAATTCTTGGTTACGCACCGACTACCACCCCACTTGCTGACTCACCTGTTGCATTCGAAAGTCAAAGACCCTTACGAGAATATACGTTAAATGTTCACACACTTTTGTTTTTATCCGACCTTTGTCAAGGAATGTTATGTTAATATTGCTATTGCTAATTTAAATAAGTATGGGTACCTATCTTTTTGTTTACTCTATAGTTCCATTCCATAAAAATAGTTTTATAAAGTTTCGAACTTTTCGGGGAATGCAATATTTCATTATTGCATATTTTCCGTAAAATGAGTGGTACATTTTTCTATGCTTTATTCTCAATCGAATGAGCCATCGCACGTATTTTTAGGAGCAGTATGTCTATTTTTACTAGTTTGAAGAATGTCTAAGCTAAGTGCTAATTAAAGACCAATTATAATTGATTTATCATCAATAATTTAATTTATTCTGTTAGCATTGATCACGGGTAGCCACGAATGCTGGAACTATCTATCCCTTGATTTAGATCGCTAGGCTGTGCTAACTGTTTTCTACTGTTCTGTTACTAATCAGCTCTATGATATACAAACTGTCATGCAGATATGTTCTAATAAACATATATCGATATAGACAATATCTAGGTTTCGTTTGTTTATATAGTTAGTTACACGTGCTTGGCTATGTATATTAAAAAACAGCACTTTTATAAAACAAGGTCGTTTGTCTAGACTCGGTGAAATGCGATATCCCGAGTCATCATGTAATTGTGTAATCACCGATCATCATTTTACTTCATCATCATCGTCAGCATCAGCCTGTGTCGTGCAGTGGACCTGTAGCCTGTGGACACCACGGCACGGTACAATGAAAACCGCTTTATTGCTACATGACAACCTCACCCCAATGGGGTGAGGTTGTCATGGAGCCGGTCCCTTAGGCGGCTGACTAGCCGTCGAGGTGCCCTGAGGATTTGTTGTTCCGGGGCACCTCACCAAGGGCGGCACTAACGTCACTCGCGGTGGTTTTTGTGGGTATTCGGCACTATCATGTGCCGCCAGTCCCACACACCACTGGACCCCACTCAGGGCCCGTGAAGGCGCGTAAATGAGTTTCCCCACGTCATAAATAAGCGTATACACTATAATGTACAAGAGTAAACACACACAAGTGCGCTGTCTATACCCTTACAGTCCTATGGGAGGGTAGTCTGATTCGAACGGGGGAAAAGGAGGAGCACAAGCTACGCAGGGATCAACACCCCCAACTTGTATGACCCGGGACTTGAACCCAGGCCCCCGGAATGTGCCGTCTACCACTAGACCACGAGGCAGGCCGTATATGGAGATAGATGAAAATGGCAGCTCTACATCAAGAGTTTAGTATAAAAATTTGTAGAGGGTAGGTCAATGTTAGAAATTAGGGCCTATAGAGTTCGAAGCTTGGTTCTGATTGTGTAATGCTATCCGTTAACCTTTTTATTTTAGTAAGAAGTAGTGCCATGCTGTATTGCAGCGGAATTGGGCCTGCACGTCCGGGCGGTACCTCTCGCTCACTTGGTAGCGCCGTAAGATGACATCTACGGTGTCGCATTTCCTACGGTTTGTAATTACCCGGGACCTATTGAAGGGAAGTGAAAATGAGGGCAACGCAACGGCATAGTAATTATGTTGATGTTCATGGGCGTCGGTAGTCGTAGAAGGGCACCGATTTCTCGTTTGTACACCTATACTATAAAAAAAGGCTTTGTTTAATGTAATTTTTTTGTGGTAGTAGTTATATTATTTTTGGAAATATCTAATATAATATTAAATCCCATCATGAAAACTATTTCACTGACTGAAAGTACACTATTCTCGAGAAAAGTAGACTGAATTTTATTACGATTCAATACATTTTATTTGAACAATAGAAGTAGGTATGGGCCAGCTAGTATTGTGTTTGGTTAAACAATAAAAAGAAACGGTACATAATTTATTTATTGCAATTTAAAATATTCACAATTACTTACTACACACAATTATAACCTGTAAATATGGCATATGTATTAAGAAAACTTTTAATAGATAAAGACATTTAAAGACGATTACATCTATTTTTTATTATAAAATTTTTTGATGTCTTAAGTCTACTCAAATGTTACTTATTAAATGATTAAATAAACCGCGCTAAAACATGTAAAAATTGTTTTATTTTAACATATTTTTATATATAGCGCCACAGTGCTACGACGTGACACGGCTATGATGGTATAAAGATGTATATTTAGAGTATAAGTTAGAGCTATCCGCTATCGCGTATGAGATATAGCGAAATTTAAAATGCAAATAAAGGCTACGAAGTTATACTTTATCAATGATTGGTCATTAATATATTTACTACCTTATTTAATTGGTATATTACTAACTGGTACATACGGTTGCAAAACTTTCCAAATGGCATTAGTTAATTTATTCTTAATAATATTGATAAGCTGAGATAGTATGTAATTCAGTACTAAGCTAGTGAAGTAATGCAAAATATAAGATCACTCTTAGTAAAAAATACTTAATATTCATTGCCTTCGATCAAATATGCCTATAACGATCGAAGTACGTTGGAATGGAAGAAATTCAATTGTTACATTCTGCTGCTTTTTAATCATATCAAAGGTTCCAGGTGTCTAAATTTTATATCTCTAATATTTGATGACTAATTGTTGATGAGTTACCACGGATGATGTTTATACAATCGTTTATTACCACAAGCGCAAGTCGCATTGCAATTCCCTTGGGGGCACACGTCATATTGCGCTACCAGACCATCGCAGTTGGAGAACACGTTTACCAAGGGGCACGAGTTGGTACACAATGATCCGACGATGCAGTTGTTGGGACAATCAGCGCACTTCGCTCCTGCTTTGTACGGATATTGTATTATGCCCTCAATATTACCGCTGAAAATTAAAACATGATTAAATGTGATACATTTAATTTAATTTGGCAGCATGTTTTATTATTTAGGAATACTCGTTTGTCCCTCTATTCTATAAAAAAAAGGAAAAAGATATCTATTATTATTATATCAATCAAAATGTAATTTATATTTGTGTGAAATTTATTCCAAATCTATTCAGTAGTTTTAATTTGAAATATGGAATATTTTTTTTACAATTATAATACTTAGGTGGATCTAAAAGTTCTAAACCCGACCAAGGACATGAAAGAAAAGTGGATCTAAATTTATTTTTATTTTTCGACATAGTCTCCATCTAGTTCAATACACTTCTTCCTCCTGACCCGCAACTTGTTTATCCCCTCGAAAAAAAAAAAAAAGATTCCGGAAGGCCGGCGAAATAATCGTTTACTGCGACTATCACCTCATCTTTGGTCGAAAATTTCGAGCCACCCAAATGTTTTTTTTTTTAATTTGGAAATAAATGATAATCCGAGGGGGCTAATTCCGGCGAATAAGGTGGGTGGGGCAGCAATTCGTAGCCACAATCATGGATTACAGACATTGTTTCAACCGAAGTGTGAACACGTGCATTGTCTTGATGAAACAAAACTTTCTTACGCAACATTCCCGGCCTTTTTTCTTTTATTTCTCCCCGGAGTCATAACTAGAATTTATAGTTTGACCTTTCGGTAAATAATCTACAAAAATAATACCCTTCCCATCCCAAAAAACAGAAGCCATGACTTTGTTAGTCGACAAAACGACCTTAGCCTTTTTCGGTGTAGGAGAGTCTGATTTTTTTCCACTGTTTGGATTGTTGCTTTGATTCAGGAGTATGGTGGTGAACCCAGCTTTCATCCATGGTAACAAATCTAGACAAAAAGTCCACGGGATCAGTCTCAAAAAGTTCCAAACGCTCTCGCGAAATTGTGTATCGAACTCGTGTTTGTTCAGCTGAAAGCAACCTCGGGACCCAGCGAGCAGAAATCTTATGGAATCCCAACTCTTCCGTTATTATGTGATCCGATGTGTCCGACCATAACCAATGTTTGTTATCTCAGCTATCTTACCAATGATCAAACGTCGGTCACCCAGTACGAGATCACAAATTTTATCGATGTTTTCTTTCGTGGTAGAGGATGTAGGCCTTCCACTGCTATGATCTTTAATGCTCTCACGACCGCGCTAAAACTCAGCTACCCACTTCTTGACACTGGAATACGATGGAGCAGACTCGCCCAAAGTGCTCACCATATCTTGATGGATGTCTTTTGGTGATAGGCCTTTTTTATTAAGGCACTTAATGACTGCACGGTGTTCAATTTTCTCCATTATTGAAAAATGGGTCAGATTGCTTCAAACAAATAATCACAGACAATTTATATTGTGCAGTATCGGAATGAAACTGCGCACAATAAATCAATATGACACATACTAACAAATGACGGTAGATTTAAAAAGATGTCATAGCTCCATGTAGGTTAGGCCACGAACTTTTAGATCCACCCTCGTATGAGTTTGATTACAATATCATATATTATTTGTAAATAGTTTTGATTTTTTTAAATTTAACATTAAAATTTATTTTAATATATTTTTTTAATTCTGTATTCTTTAATCAGCACATACTCCAACTGTGATATCCAATACTAGCAATCTGTTGCGAGTTGATCCGTGAATGCCCTGTCATCGGATTGTTTTTACACAAATTATACACCAAAACCTTCCTCGGGAATTACTGTATTTATTAACAAATTTTTTTAAAATACATCACATACAGCTTTTGAGGATTTTGTTATAGAATATGTTGTATTACACAACAGTTGACGATAAACAAATTTTGTTATAGAATATGTTTTGTATTACAGAACAGTTGACGATAAACAAATTATGAACATGATCGAAATAAACTAAAGCTTCCTATTCTATGCCTGTTGTTCTTGTTAATCAATGCTGTATCTATTGTCTGCACAGAGAATGGGTTAATTCAATGTCAACCATGAGGCTGCAGTGACACACCTACCGACTGTTTTCAAGCTGCATAACGTCATTTAAACATTCAATAGTACACGCGTGTGTGTATTATTGTTTGTGCATTATAACTGGGCAATGAGCCATGAGAATTGAATATATTGTGTTTTCCAGTTACTCACAATTCCTTTTTTATATTTGACATTTTATAATGTTCTCAACTTTCTTTGTTCGGGAAATAATCATATACAATAAATGTGAGTAAATCTATACTAATAACTTTGTGTTTAGCTGCGGAAGCTATTTATTTGAATCTTCTAATCTCAGGAAAGTACAATAGTCCATTGAAGAGTACTCTATATTTCATGACGCTACGACTAATAGGACTTGAGATACACGGTTGTATGCGGAGTGATGCTAGTATGTTGCAAAAATGAAAAACGTTACTATTCTACAGAAGTATAGGGATTCGAACATGCCCTCAAACATTTCTAACTTAATTGAAAGCAACGAGTCAAACGGTATAAGAGGTAGTGCCATGCTCTATTAATTACAACCGAATTGAGCCGGCAAGTAGGGGAGGTTTTCACGCTCACACATGATATTTGGTGTTTGGTGCGGTTTGTGAGTTTCCGGTGGCCCTTTGGAAGGGAGGAGGGAAAGAAAGCAACATATGCATAAGACTTCTCTTCATACATTTATGGGCGTCGGTAGTCATTCGATTTCGACTGCTCGTTTGCTCCCTAATACTGTAAAACAAACCAACGAATATAGACAACAAACAAAAGGAACAGAATAAAATGATACAATTACTCACGTGGGACAATAATGACAAACGTAGTTGTAGAACTGTCCCCAGGGCCCGCCCTTGCAGTGAGCAACTCCGCAACCAACCTTATGACTAGTGGCCCATGTCATCTGAGTGTAGTGACCAATTGCTTTCAAATTTGGGTCCGGAACCCCGTATGTGAAGTTTTTGTATTCAAGAAACCAGGATTTAATAGCGTAAAACCTGAAAGAAAACATATTTAATAATTATAGTAAGCAGTACAGTATAGTCCAGGTATACATAATATAGTTAATTAAGGAAAAGTAACAGCAGGTAGAAAGTACTGTTCTTGAACCGCTTTGTCTAAGTAATACCTATTAAAGAAATTATTTTCTACATTTTAGCTTTGGACATCAGTAAAAGCCCAATCCTATAGATTGATTCGCAGCATACATGTAAAAGATTTAAGGTGGAAAGTACAATTTATGACTTATTCATTGACACTTTTGGTGTAGAACTCGGTAAAGTTAGCACTTTTCATAGAGTATTGCAAGCAAACACGTCAATACTCTTACACTTTTCAGTTATGATAAAGTAGCGTAGTATGCGTAGTTATGATAAAAATAAGTATACTTCAGGGAAAGTGAACTTAGACAAAGCAACGAAGGTGCACTGGAGTTGTATTTAGTAAGAGGTTAGAGGTTTAAAATGGCTACTTAACAACGAGTCATTACATAACTAATATAATGTCTCTTTGTTAAGTTACTAATTTTACATTTTAATTAAAAATACCTATATGTGAATTAGTAATCCTAGCCGAATTTTGGCTTCAGTGGCCAGCTCTAAAGGCATCATCAGAGAAGGATATATCATGCACAAGTGTTGCTCAGATACAAGTGCACTATCCATTCCCTCATTCACATATTCCGAGAGGACTACAACTCGAGACGACCGGAGATAAATCAGGTGTAAGGTAGGCGGCTTAACGTGCTCACCGAGGTACGGCTGTGTAACACTACCTACAGAATGTTATTGAAAACTGAAAAATTCCAATTACAGTTTTTGTTTGGTCTGGCCCGGGATTCAAACCCAGGACCTCACGTCTGTGATTAAACAGCTTACCATTAGAGCACGATGCAGTCTACGTACCTATGTACTGATTAGCAATCGTTTCAAGTACGCACAAAGGGAAACAAATAAGCTTGTTAAAACTGTAATTATTTGTTCACGTTCATCCCATTATCTATGTATGATAAAAATCGTGACGGACTGACAACTCGGACGAGGAACTACGCGAGTGCCAGCAAAAAGTCCGTAAGATGTATTATGTTTTATAGGAGACTGGCGCTGCAACCTTGAACATCTTAGGGGCATGAGGTATTTGCTGTTGCATGCAATTTTGATTGGTACTACATTTCGATAGGTCCAGGCCCTGGCGCGACTGGAAAGTTTAACTAGCGTTAAGTTTTACTTTTGAAACTTTACTTGAGAAATTAATTTATGCTTGATTTTTGAAATGCTAACCCCCGGATGGATTTTGAAATGCTAATCCATCGAAATGGAGTTATCACTCTTTTTTTTTTATTTCGCAGAAGGAATACATTTATATTCGACGACCAAGTACTACTACCAAAAAATATCCACTACGACAGCCTCCGGCCGCCATGGTAGGGTATCACGGATCTATCAGCAACAAGACACCCCGGGTCGGTCCCCAACTGAGAACTGGGCCTCTTCCCGAAAGGGGCTACCCTATCATATAGCGCGACATCAAAGTTACAAACAAAATCAGGTGCCATTATCAACCAGCCTGATTCCTCGGCTGCAAATCTCAGCTGTCACCCTGTTTTAGGTAGGTACAAAATAACTTTTAAAAAACGTTTGCGTTTCTCTTGGTTTCTATATCCTCGTTCTTGCAAACCAGGGCGATGCGGATATATTACATGGATGTCGGCAGTTATTCACAAAAGGCACAGGAGCACATTATTAGCTAACTACGCGTAATAGTATCTAAGAATATGAGACGTTACAAGTTTATACACTACTCTAAGTCGCTCCAAGCTCTAAGTTTATACCTACTACGAGTACTTTATTAATTACTAATAATAGTAGGTATTGTAATAATGATGTAAGTATAACGATAGAAGATCAATTAACCTAGGAAGTTACCTTTTAGGAAACCAATATAATAGAGTCGGCAGATGTACACCATAAAAGCCATGTGTAGGAATCCTAACATCATATTCCGTTGTGTCTCTTACAATAATATCTTAGCTGTATGGCTACTATATCGGGCCATTACGACCCGAAAAGTAACTTTACAGCAAAGCTATGAGGTGTGTGAGAGTCACTGCCAAGAAGGACTGGGTAAGTTAAAACAATGAGTCTGCATATTAGGCATATTGCAATTCTTTAAAAAGTAACTTAATATTAATTCATATACTTACCAAGGAGTTTTCTGACTTGCTACAAATAGGTTCTGCCCGCAATTCCCAAGAAGCGGAACAGAATTTTCCGAAGGATCGTTATGCTTGAGATATATACATTTGTTTGCATAATTTTGAGCTTCTTGCGCAGCTCGAGGATGCCAAGTCTGGAATTTAATTACTTAGTTATCAAGTGCATTTATAGTTCTAAATATTTGTCTTTTTAAGAATGAAGATGTTTGTACATGCCATTCTAGTGGTGTTAGAGCTTAGAGTTTGTAAATAAAATATGATCCCACTCGTAACAGACTTGGTTAACAGGGTGCATGAAATTGGGCAAAGAATCTACAGTTGACCTACGTACCCACGATTAAAAAAAACCTAACATTACATCTGAATAGATAAAACCACAAAATATACTTTTATCTACCCTGCGTTATAAAGACGAATCTACCTCTTACTCTGACGCCTCATGCGTTAAAACTTAAAATTCGTCAAACCTTTCAAGACGTAGCAGGCAGCGTACGTACGTACGTACGTACGTACGTACGTACGTACGTACGTACGTACCTACATACATACATACATACATACATACATACATACATACATACATACATACATACATACATACATACATACATACATACATACATACATACATACATACATACATAACATACATAACATACATAACATACATACTCATGGCACACACGTAGCAATTAACGCTCAACCTTTTAAATGTAAGAAGTATTTTGTATGCAATTTCGGGAACGAGCAATCCGAGCCTTTCCACGACCGATATATTCGCATAATTGAAAGCAACTTCACGCCTGTTATCCACGGAGAGGTAGGCAGGGGTGTGCCAGTACATCCAAAACTCGTAAGTCCAGTAGATATACTAGAACAACCACGATTAGCCAAGGTACTGAGCCCCATGATGTCATAGGTGGCAAGCCTAAGGCCACTTCGGACCCATTCCAATCCCGGACAATGTAATGCGTGCTTAGAATAATCTGAGAAACATTTAATAACAGTTGCCCGACCTGGGGATCGAACCCAGGACTCCACGTGGCTGTGAGCAAGAGGTACCTCCCCTGTCGTGCTGGCCCAATTCCGTTGCATAGGAGGATGTCATGCACTGTGCATAGCACTACCTCCTCCTACCCAGCATGGCTCTGCACCTTCCGAAATGTCGTCATGCAGATGCGCTGCCTCATTTCCTCCAACCCTCCTATGGACCATCGGCTACTCACAAACCTACTAAATTCATAAAGAAAATAAAGTAATCGAAAACATGTACAAAGTACCATTAAAAGCATGTTAGACGCTGTTGGTCGAACTTTAGATCGAAAAAAGTTGTGATATTGCACAATTTTCCTTCTCACAATGGTTCTTTGAGGACTCAGGCCATCTTGTGGTATCTTACTGGAAGGAAACAACGCTGAAAACAATTAATTTATTAACAAAACAATCAACATTCATTTTCAATTCATAGACTACATTAAAAACCATTTGACGTGTGTGTCAATTGCGATACTCAACAAGAGTTTAGTCCTTATGGTCAAATATGATAGTGAAGTTAAAGGTATTCAGGAGCCATAACCGACGTAAGCGAGGTAGGGCGTTACGCTGGTATTACGCTCGGTACCTCGATCGTGTTTGACAACATTTTGCACCTCCTATTTTTTACATTTGTACAACCAGGGGTGCCTTCTTTTTTAAAGCAAATTTAATCATGTGGCAATATAAAGCATTATAATATGAATCTTCATTGTGTCGAAATTTGGTCAATAAGCGAGTAATAGGCCTCGTTGAATAAACGTGAATATGACCGATCTCCTGCTATCCGTATTAATCCCGGGCCGGGTACTGCATGGAAATCGTCTTCACACCTGGTGAATTGTCGACCAACTCCATTGAAAGAAGCATCTAGGATATAGATCAAGCAGTGGATTCTTAAGGTGATGAATTGGTCATCATAATGAAGTGGGTGGTACAATATATTACGGTACACACAGTATTTTAGCGAAGCGCTAAACAAAGCGACTTCTTGTGTAATCCCACTTGAATAATGTCTATAATAATAATGTCGCCTGCCTTCAGCTCGCTGATGCTCTGAACTATGTCAGTTACCCTGGCTCTCTTGCGGATTTCCAAAATATATTACTATTCTTAGTGCCTAATTATCATATATTTTAGTTGGTAATAGTAGTTAAATAATAATTTGTACTAATATTTCAAACGTTGTTACCTTAGGTAAGTACTAAACTTTACAGAACGTAAGTGATGTTGTCTACTTAGGAATAAATTGTCCAAAAATCTATTGCCTCTTAAGTTGTTTTTACATTTTTCTAAAATTTACACTTTTTGTGGATCATTCGAAGTTTAATTCATGATTAAGGCTGCTATCCAATTACGAACCTATGATCGACATTTTTCATCATTACTAATTAAAACATTACAAAAGTACTCATATAACGATGGCACGCGCTTATCGGAGCTCTTAAACATGTGTAAAAAGAAACTAAATTGCTCTGCACTTATCAGTATGCTTCATTAGCTTTCATTAATTACGCCTTACAGGGATTATACGTCATGGTTAGCATTAAATTATGACTATTTGTGTACAAAAATAAGAAGCTTCCTTTAAGAGTTTGCTCTGCCGGTTCTTCTCAGGTATAGGTAGGAATGGAACTGGTGGTACAGTTTTAGATTTTTAATGAAATTGTAAAAATCATAGTAAAGAAGGAGAAAGTAAAAGTAAGAAGAAGTCTTTGTGAGTCAACAATTACTTACAAAAGACTTCAAACCCTCATAGTTTGCTGAGAATATAAGATGCCTAAGGTAAATACAGATTTAATTGTTCATTATTACCTTTCTACGCTGTACCTACTACGGTCCTTACATTAGACACATTAAATTCAATACAAATTTGTATATTGATTCAAAGTTTAAATCAATCCATAAAGTGAGACAGTCACTCCTTTATTTGAAAATAAATACAGCCTTTACGATTTTGTACAATAAGTGTACTTACGTCTATCTCCCCAATTTCTTGCACTCTCCAAAACAATAATGGCATTGCTAATGCAAATTAGAAACATCCATATGGTTACTGGGTTATACATGTCTGAAACAAATTGTTTAAAATGAAAATTATTATTGATAACTAAAGGTATTCATAGTTATCGCGCCGCGAATTGGTTGGTTCATGGATCAGTTTCGAAGTCAATTATATCAGCACAGTCCACGAGCTGTATCGACCTGAGACTGTACCGGACTAGAAATGGGTTATCTATCCATCGTAGGTATTGGAAATATATATACCGTTTTTAGGAAGAATTTTAAGTCGTAACACTTATGTATGTCGTCGTAAACGAATTTTTATGACAGCGGCCAAGAGAGACGATTAATTTGCGCAGTACATGTTATAGTTCAGAATTAGTGTGAGCGCGAGTACAAACGAGTGCACTGTCTATTCTCTCGTTCTCCTATCCCGACGGGACGGCAATTCCACACCACCGGAGAGAAAGCAGGAGCCAGATCGACGAGTTAAAGTGCTTTTCAAGACAAGGTGTGTAACACCGCCAACTCCTATTATAAGTGTATACACATGCCGCCAACTTCCTGACTGTTGTTAGAGATTGAACAATTCTAGTCGGATTCTCCTTTGAGCTGTCTTTCTAAAATCATATTTTTTTGTGTAACATCTATGCGAAGCCGGGGCGGACTGCTACTGTTATATAAATGTTCACACGTGTAAGGCCAATGATCAATAGGTAATTATTAGAAGGCCTCATTTCCTGCTGGGCAACATACAAGCGTAAGTGCGATAAACAAACTTTATTAAATAAATGTTTTAATATTATCATATACTAGCAATACGGCCCGGCTGCGATTGTTGCCTTAATGACCTTTCTTCAGAATAGCTCTATCCGTTGGTGACAACCGCAACAAAATCCGTTCAATAGAAATCGATCACATGCAGAGGTGGACTTGGTTTTATATAAAGAAGAAGAAGATGATGACTATGTTTAGTTGATGATATGAATTCACACTTCTTGATGGAAATATATTTGTTATTTGAATGAGTAATATACTTTTTACACTATTTCACTGTTTATGATGTTATATACATAATGTTTAAACAAATGTCTCTCATGTACGAAGGTGCCTATTATTATGAGGTATACATTTTAATTGAAATTTCACACTCAAGAATATTCCATAAAACTACCTACCTGAGCCCATTGTCTGTTAATTACAATGCTATATATACCTGCTAATTACACCGAAAGTTTTATTTAGACAGATGTCGCCAATAACAGTTTTTACCCGACTGCGTTAGAAGGAAGGGCATGTTTTTCGTAAGTTTGTATGTACGTAAGTCTTTACGTTTGTGTGTATGTAGATCCTCCTACAGCCTAAGCGGCTTTATGGATTTTCATGTATTAGGCCTCGTTAGATTTGTCTTCATAATGCGAATGCCAAGATATACATTTAAAATATAGAAGAACAAAATGGCAGATTTCGGGCACAATTTCGTGTTTTTTTTTTTCAGTTTCTTTCTGATCTAACACCTCAAATCAGCATCAAATAGTAGAGGTTTTAATGAAGATTGAAAAAATATGTATACGCTTTTGGAACAACTTGTATTTTTAATTTAACAGAAACTGAAATATAAAATAAAATTCAGCAGACTTTGAATTAAACTAACATTGAATATTATTGAGAGAAATAAAAATGGAAATGAAAAAAACACAAAACAGGGCAGAAAAAGCAGGGCCTGGACACACTGAAAATCTTGGCAAAAATTTAATTTTTTTTTAAATTTTTATTTTGAGTTATCAGTCGGGTCTTTTGTTCTTTTAATTACTATTTTTATTTCTCTTATTGATAACCAATAATAGTTTAATTCAGCCTCTGACAGGCGTCAGCTGAACATAAAATATCTGATCACAAAATATTTTAAGGTTTGATTATAACTAACTATATGGCATTTGTTCAAAGTGGAGGAGATGCTCTTTATACTCCACTTATAAGAGCAGGGGACAAGAGAGCAATAAGAGCGGGTATTTTGCGCACGGGGCAAGGAGCGAGGTCGTGAACCCCATTGCACCGTCCCAAAGTTGGAGGGGTTGTCCTGTAGCGCACGACATCCCCATTTGTGGAGGTGGTGTCCAGTTCCTTAGGGTACTGACTAGCTGTCGAGATGCCCTAATGAGTTCTTGTTCCAGGGCACCTCACCAATGGCCGCACCGATGGCACTCGCATGATGGCATCGCACACATAAAAAAAGGATGGCATTTGTAAGTGTTGTATTTACGTTGTACATCCAACTTTAGTCCGAAAGTATAGGATACATTAAATTGAACCCTTTGAACTACGCTCAGAAAAATACTATTATATACATATATATGATCTTATAATATCTTGATTGTGGATCTTCAGGGAATAAAAGAACTGAATAATCACTTTTTGGGCGTAGTTCACATGCCATTGAACTACGGTATTATTAGCTTATAATTTCATATCGGGTACACTGAAGCGATCTATTTAGTATTTAAATGGAGTATTCAGTTGCATTGCGCAGTCGGGTGAAGATAAAGATACCAAATCACGTAGTTAAATTTATTGTAAAGCAAGAAGTGTATGTGTCGTAGTCGTATTGTAGAAATCACCGTATCACATTACGGCTAGCCATTTTCATAAACAGGACCGTTTTGTTTTGTGATGGGCCAATAATGCGAAATCGGGGCGGAACGCTAGTCTTCTGTAAAAGTAGCAATCTGTACATGATTATTTACGTATGAGGCCAGGGCGGATCGCTGGTCCTAAATACATTAGTTGACCTCCACATAAACGAATACCAAATAATTGTGAAGTTTTTATTGTTTTTTTTTTCATAGGCGCTGGGAAACAATTATATTTTACTAGTTGCGCTCCGTGGTGTTACCAGCGCTATGTTTCGAATATTTCATACAAACTTCCAACTCCCATTTCACTCCTTCGGAATCAAATTTTCATACAAGGTGAAACAAGTATTTAATAGTTTTCCAATTAACAAGTCTATGTAACGAACACTTGTTCAAATTTTTACCCAAATGACAAAATCCCAGGCCTAACTTCAACGTAATGAGTCTAACAATTGCAGCTGTCGAGGCAAGTGGCAATTACTAGCTCAATTTCAGAACGTACGCTAGTGCGTAGGTTCTATACGCATTTTGTGAAAAGAAAAGCCGAGGAGGCAGAATCGGCGGGTGTTCCGTGCAACCTTCTATATCATGTAGTCATAGGAAACAGCAGCTCGTGTGCTATTGAAGTGCACAGGAGTATCAACGCAATGAGCCTCCTGGAGGGAGAAAACCAATATACAAAATATGCTAAGGGATAAAAAAGCAATAAAACAAACATAACGATTTTATGAAATGTTCTTAGGTACTTTTTTGACCTACCTTTAGCATTTCACAATTAGTCATCTCAACTATAAAGGTTAGCTCAAAACATCCCAAACTAGAAGACAAAAGTGACTTTGCAGGTCCGATGAACTGTTGCGGCACATGCAATTGCATCGCCGCCGGCGGTCACTCCGAAATAAAGACGACGCAAAAGATGTGCATTATAAGTTTGTTTGTGGGTTCGTGTGGGCATGTGTGTCAGTGTCACAGTAGTGCCCAAACGTGTGAACCGATTTGGCTAAACCTTTTTTTATTGAAATGGTGACTTAATGGAGAATGTTCTTGACTGTTTCCTGAAAATCTATTTGAAAGTGCTGCACAGACTATTTGAAAGTGTCGGAGGTTTTTAATGATTGATTTAATTTATATTTAGTACCTTCATTTTATATGCAAAGAAACACAATTTTTTCACTTTGTAAATAGAACATTTCATAAAAAATATCCATATGAGAATGTACAGTCGTAGCCAAATGTCAGAATCAGAATTACAACCATCAACTTAACTGCCAAATATACAAAATTCACTGGACAAAGATAGCGCTAAAAGATATTGGACACAACGACAACACATCTTCGCGTCAGCTCCCTAATTGGGTAGGGAGGTAATAAACATCGTCATTGAATTAACATTAAGTCAAATTTTGTATTCCTGTTTATGAAGTGGTTTTGTGAATATGGATCTGTTGAGAGACTAATGGTGTTGACTCATTTTCATTTTATTTTATTTTATCTTATTCTCATATTGATTCGCCAACATCATTGATTAATGATTAGTTATAGTAGTAAAATATTGCAATGTATATTATATATCAGTCAGATTATGAGACGCATGCAAAATTATTTGTAGAGTAGTATAACATAAAAGATTGAAACTTACCAGTATATAACACTGTCATTTATATGTATGTATCAATAGATTACAGAACACCGGTGAATATAGGACAATTTGTTGTCAACTGATCTGTACCGCAGTTTCATCCGCATTCACGCGTGTCCTAATGATTTTAAAAATGCTAGCTCTCAGTTAATACATGTATTCTAAATGCGTTGAGAAGATTTTGCACAAATCCTTCCAATCAATGTGGGATTATGGAATACAAAAATATATCTGAACTAAAGACACGTGAGTTCAAAGAAATATACGAAAAACTCTTAAAATTTTACATTTGTGTGGGTGTCAAATTTAATACTTTGTGATCACTCGAGTCGCCGGCGCGTCTGAGGAGCGCGCTTACTGAAATAAATAGGCGGACGGCGAACAACACGTAATATATGTCTAGCCTAAGCGATATCGAACACTCGCCCTGAGCTGTGTACCTCAGCAATTTGCTATAGTCAGGCTTTATTAATTCGGCATATTTGAACGGCATAACATGGAAAAAAAATTCATATTCCCAAACTAATCTTCGCTGAGCGCTTTTCATTGTGTCGACGAAGAAGAATTTCTCGTTCCGAGTAAATACCGGACATTGACAAGTTAAATATTTGTTGATACTCGTAAGTTTATGCGCATTAATTTTATTAATCAAATATTATAAGATCAAAACGTTTTAGAAAATGTTAACTAGTGTATGTTATCACTAATAATGTAGGATTCTAATAGTAAAAGAATTATTCAAACCGATCCAGACTTTCGGAGCATATTCAATGCAAACGTAGCAACGAACAATCAAATATTTCCTTTCACAAAGTAGATATAGATTCAACCAGCCTGACGTATCAGAAGCTTTACAGCTATTACAATAAAACTACTTTTACGGATTTTATCGCGGTTTATTTAATTATTTGGCTAGCCCGAGGTATCAGAAGCTTTACAGCACAGCCACGATGATCATGGGGAGACTGACATGGCAGATGTCCAAATGGCACAAGTTATTAAAAGTACCCTAAGAATTATAGATGTTTAGTTGTTCCGATCAATGCAAATAGTACAAAGTAATGTTTGCGTAAAGAGCTGTAAAGTGCAGTCCGCCCGTGACTGTGGTTGCTGTAAAGCTTCTGAAACGTCGGGCTAGATAAATAATTTAAACCGCGATGAAATCCGTAAAAGTAGTTTTATTATAATAGCTGTAAAGCTTCTGATACGTCAGGCTGGTTAAATCTATATCTATTTTGTGAAAGGAAATATTTGATTGTTCGTTGCTACGTTTGCATTGAATATGCTCCGAAAGTCTGGATCGGTTTGAATAATTCTTTTACTATTAGAATCCTACATTATTAGTGATAACATACACTAGTTAACATTTTCTAAAACGTTTTGATCATTATGAAAACTTCGATAATGTAGCCAAAATGTGAAAAAAGTTTTTTTTTTGACGAGCAATCGGAGCCTTTCAACGACTACCAACGACCATGAACATCAGCATAATTATGCCGATGCGGTGCCCGCCTTCTAAAGCCCCCCCCCCCAATGGGCCACCGACTACTCACAAACCACACGAAACACGACACCGCACGTAGGTGTCACATTACGGCGGTACCAAGGTAGAGGTACCTCCCGGTCGTGCCGGACCAATTCCGTTGCATGGGAGGATCTACGTTCTCCATAACACTCCTGTCCTGCGCCGTGCATGGCACTACCTCTACCTACGGCGCATGGCACTACCTCTAACTACGGCGCATGGCACTACCTCTTTCAAGTGAATCCTCATTTGGCTTCACAAATTGTTGACGCCCAGCACTTATTCGCACATTTCATTTGTAGTCATTGTCACGTGCAATGTTTACAAGGTCGACGTCAAAATTCATATTTTTCATATTTTGTAAATTAATGAATTTTTGCACGGATATGTGCGAAAACGGGTCGGACTGCCAGTAATTAAATAAACCGCGACAATATATGTAAAAGTTGTTGTATTTTTATAAATATCGGGAACTTCTAAATGGTACTCCCTGTCTAACTAGCATATACTATTTACAATCTGGGAATACTTAATAATGCTTACAGCTCTGCGTTTACCTATTTTTAATAAACTGCTCAAACAAACCTATTTTTAACGCAAACAAGCGGTCGGAGGCTTTTGATGATTACCGACACTCAAAGACATCCTCATAAACCTATGCATGCGGGGAGACAAGTCCTTTTTTTTTTGTTGACGCGGGGAAACGCATTTACGCGCCTTCACTGGCCCTGGGTGGGGTCCAGTGGTGTGTGGGGCTCGCAGCACATATAGTGCCGAATACCCACAAAAACCACCGCGAGTGCCACCAGTGCCGTCTTTGATGAGGTGCCCCGGAACAACAAATCATCAGGGCACCTCGACGGCAAGTCAGCTCCCGAAAGGACCGACGCCACCTCCACAGATGGGGTTGTCCCGCACCACAGGACAACCCTTTGACTTTGGGGCAGTGCAATGGGGTGAGGTTCCCATCCTCGCCCCTTGCCCCGTGCGCAAATGTGCCGCCACTTTTTGCTCTTTTGTCCCCTCTTCTTATAGGAGGGGTACTAAGAGCCGCCACCTCCTCGGTTCAATTGACTTCGCCCAAGGTGTCTCGGATAATCCCAGGCTACTGAGCCCCACCGCCACAACAAGGCTTGAACCATGGTGGGGGGGGGGAAACAAGTCCTGCCTTACTTCTACCCAACGGACTACTGGCAAGTCACAAACCTACAAGACGTGACAGCGGTCACTTTGCCCCTCCACAGCAACACCAAACTCCACAAAGTCACGAGAAACTCACAAACCGCACGAATCGGGACAACATAACTGTCACCTTGCTGCGACATCTTCTGCTGATCGCGCTTGCCTAATTCGGCCGCAATGCAGCACAGCATTACTTACTTTTCGGATGACACCTCCTTAAGCTGTGCTCTCCCGTCTCGTGGTTCGTGAGTATTGGATGGGAGGAGGAAGCGGGGCAATTACATAACAAAAATGCGCATGTCTATGGGCGTCAACAATCGTCAAAAGGCTGCAATTCCTCGTTTGTCCCACACTACATACAAAATAATTTCTGGAGTTACAAAACAATTTTCTTTGTTACTATAGTCATAATAATTATTATTGAATATTATTTAACACATTGTTGTTTATGTATGATACAATGGGAAGTTTAATTTAATGAAATTGATAATAATTAATGAATGTAGTTTCCCTTTCAGTGTTTTCTTTCTCGTTAGGTTACACGTTGAGTCACAGCGGGAACTTATCAAGAGATGTGTGTGACTCAAAAGGGTTAAATCGTACTTGACGTCAATCTTGGCACAAATTGACACAAAATTAATGTGTACAGATTAACCGTACAGGACTTGGGTTCGATGCGGCCCTAGGCCCTGACTGATGTGCCGTTCTTTATTCATTCTTATAAAGTTAGTTTGTAGTTCTTATCTTATCTTGTATACATATAATAAAACAGCAAAATGTGCATGAACATTAAATGTTTTTCTAAAAAAAAATGTGATAAAGTAACAGTAGTAGAGAAAAAATTGAAGAAAAGTAATTGCCTGTTTGTATATTCGTACGCGCTATTTTCTGGATCTAATGGACGAAGTGGAAGTGGAATCTATTGGACACTTTTTTGCTGCATAGCTAATTAGCTTAGGCAACATTAGGGTGCAATTTGTGTTGAAAATTGAAACATCTGATATGGAACCAATGAATTCAATTTTTTTTTTCAAAATATAAGAAATACGCGAACGAAGTCTCGGGTACCAGCTCGTATAGAATAAATAAACTTGTTTAGTAGTAATCACTTATCCTATCACACGTCGGTGCTATTTAAACCACAATTCCGACTCGGCTGCAATGCTGCTTCATTCAGCATTCTTACCAAACTTATTTTTTAAAGAGTAGGAGGACAAACGAGCAATCGGAGCCTTTTTTACAACTACCGACGCCCATGAACATCACCATAATTACTATGCCGATGCGATGCCCTCCTTCCACCTCCCTCCCTCCGCCCCAATGGGCCAAACTGTTTTCAATTTAGTGTGACTATATTATGAACTAATGCTATAAGCAATCAATGAAATCATAGGTGTCATAGGTATCACGTTGAATGTTCACTGCCAATTGATTCCTTGGCGCCACTTGAAAAGTAATTACTCTCAATTACTCTAACGTTTGTTAAATGAATATCGCTCTTCTGATACGGTGGAATAGATATTCCTACATCTAGTTAATAAGAGGCACGTAATCATGTTAGGCCCACAAATATAACCATTAATGGGAGGTACTTGCTCTAGGTACATAATTTTAACTGTGTATTTGCTTATATTGGCACACAAAACATTGAATAGCGCTAGGTGAGTATATCTACTTAATTCGTACATTTCATTTCTTATTTATTATAATATTTGGTTGTGTAAAAGCACTACTCAGCGATACATTATTTTCTCCACACTATACTATCTCCATATATGGAGCGAAACGAGCAAACAGAGCTTTTTCACGAGTACCGACGCCCGTAGACATCCTCACATTTGTCATGCAGACGCGCTAACCTCCTGTCCTCCGAGTCCAAGAGGCCCCGGCTACTTACAGGCCGCACGAGGCGCCTCTTAGAGCGTCCCTCCTCGTGGGAGGTACCTCCCTGTTGGTGTTCCTTGAGGTAATGTGATTAATTTCTATTAAACTGACAACAATAATGAGAAGCCTAGAAAAGTTTGTACGTAGAATCCTTAGGATTCATTTACTATTTCTCAAGAGGATCAATGCGATATGTCTGCTATAATTCTATGTACAAATTATTTGTGATAATCTATTTTATGTTATATTCATTCAGATTTGAGCTCACGGAGTACCTGCTTACCTACATTTGAGAGAAAACGTTTCTGCAGTTCTGTACAAACGAAGGTACAGCACAGCACGTAGCGAGAAGCGATCCCAGACATAGTTAATATACAAGTAAGTACTTAATATCATTAACTACCGTGCCCCAAGGTCGGTAGTCCTTAGAATTAGCTTAGTCTAACTAAGGTCGAAATTGGCTTGTTAAGCCATCAAGTTAATTATATGCCAAAATACGTCAAAGATATTTACTACCATAACACAGAGACGGTATCACTGATAACAATTAAAAATTAACAAAATCAAACTCCCGCTCCAGTCTCAATGTTAAAATTAATGTTTCCTCGGCCGAATCCCAATTAGCTCTCGACCTATCCGGATCAATTTCGTGCGGTGGTGAAAATTTGAGATAATACTGCGACGAGTTCACCGCGATAGTTGTACTTTCTACAGACAATTCTACGTTTTCTTTCTTGTCGCCGGGCATGTGTATTCTCACTATTAAATTCTCGCAGCTGGCTGATGACGGTGTCTTGTAGCCTATCTGAAACAAAATATTTACTTATGCACGTAAAGTGCAATTATAAACCCGTACACCTAGATTAAACATGCAATTAAGGGAAAAAGGTTCTCTTGTGTATGTTCCGTTGAATATAATCGAAAATGCCGAAAGAAGTTTAACTGGGAAGTAAGCCGGGAAAGTAAAAGCTTGGAGTCAGGACCCTTGGATCACATTCAAGATTCGAGTTTCGAACTAAGCAAGTGCTTCCTTATTAAACATTTAATAGGTGACATGGCAGATGGGCCAGTAAGTTTCTGGAGTGGAGGCAGCGTTTAGGACAACGATGTGTTGGTCGGCCGTTCACCAGGTGGGAATACGATCTCCGTGCAGTAGCCGGTCCGGGACGGATGCGAGTAGCAAGAGATAGGTGGTCTTGGTGTTCGTTGATAGAGACCTATGTCCAGCAGTCGGCCGACAAGGGCTGATAATGATGATAATAGGTGTACCTACGATATTGAACCACCCGCTTACCTTACAAGCAAAATAATTGCTCCATGCTGGTGCAACAATTACATAATGATGAATATGTCATAATTTGTAAGAAAAATAAATATGAGTAATTTTGCGGAGACTTTTAGTGTCTATGTATGTACCTACCTATCTCTTCAATCATCGCCGGCATCGTGTAACCAAAACTTATCTCCCCGGCCGTGCCGGTCCCATTTAACTGTATTAAAGCAATAGCAATACTTCTTTCTTTAGGATATGTAGCGACAAGGGAATATAAAAAACAATCTATATTTGTTACTCGATGCAAAAAAAAGGAGAAGGTACTATGTTGATAGATACATTTCTTTGTCATTAAGATTAGATGGATACTATTTGAGTTGACGTGTTGATACGTGGTCAATTCTCCAAATACTAAACATTTACGAAGTTCTTGGGTATGTATTCACCATTTTATAAACAAAAACTTAAAACAACTAAGTTTAATACATTGTATTCGCTATCTACTGCCCACATCACGACCTTCTCAGCTCGAGAATTCGCCATTAGCGTTTTTATTTATCAGAAAAAAAATCATAACCTTGTTATTTTGTCTTAAATATCTGCGTAATTGTTGTTATAACATATAACATGGAGTTGGTTGTACTTACAGATTCACACATGATTTGTTTTTGTCACTTACAACCATTTATTTACCTATCTATAGATAGGTTTTTGGACAAGTGTCAATAACAAGATGTATACCTGCCTTTATTACCAAGACAATTTCCAAGGCGAGTGGCAACTGTCTGTCTTGATCTGATCAATAAACACACATATAACGGGATACAATTAAGGAAATCCCAAACCTCTATGTTAGAGATAGCGACCGGGGAATCTTCCCGGTTGTGGGAGTTGCATTTGCCGTTGCTGACCTCTCGCTCCCAAGATACAGGCGCAATGTGACAGCTACGCTGCAGCGGATCATGCGGTTTGTGAGTTTCCAGTGGTTGATCAGGGTGAAGAGGTAAAGAAGATAAGCGTGTATTCATACTTGTGCGGAGGTTAATGGGTGTGTTACCACCTTAAGGCTTCAATTGGTTTTTGACGCCCTTTGCTATATAGGTATCCACTTCTAATTTTCTGAAACATTTAAAGCAATTGTAACCTGAAGATAAACATCTTCTGCGGTGACCGACTGTTGATAATTCATAGTATAGGAAGGAGTTTTTCGATCGCCCAGACCACTCCCGCTTTTACTCAATAAATCTATTTCCTCTGCTTCATGTTGTTCATATTCTTCAATCGTTCTTGGATCATTCTTTTCATCACCGACCTTCGAATTTTCTTTCTTCGTTGATGAAATTTCATAATCTGCATACAAAACATAATGCAAAAAATAACATAATAAACATAACATATAAAAAACTTAAAAAACACACACACACACACCTTCACGCTAGTTACCCATTAATGGGCAGGCAGAGCGAACAGAGATTACGATTTTACATAATACTTTATATAAGGTAGGTAAATATGGGTATATATGCAAGGGCGCTGAATTACAATTCAGAACCACTGTTACTAATACCTAA
>JAFELO010000362.1:309422-327397 GCA_017140195.1 Eumaeus atala | reverse complement strand
CGAGTCTTTAGAGACTAATCATCTGCGCGGGACACATTCTATTGCCCAAGTGTGTGCGCACAAGAGCACTCCACTCTCTTTTCTTATTCCCCTTCTACGATAGGACGATATATTGACACAACCGGGATAAATCAGGCTCAGGACCGTTGGCTTACGTTTTGCCTCGGGATTCCAACTCACGATATGCGGATGGATATGCTACGACTCGAACACGAAATAGGTATTAGGTATCTGAATTCAGAAAAAGCTCATCGGCTTTCTAATTAGTATATGTACATTGAGATTGTATCTATACTATATAAGAAAGATGAAGAGCTTTTTTGAATCTCTGAAAGTAAGTCTGATTTGAAAAAAATATTTTTGTGCTCATGAGAAAGGCTTCTACCAGTAAGACTGCAATTAAGCGTGGCACGTGTAAAATCGCGGGCCGTTGCTAGTATAGAACATGGGAATATTAGCGGATGGTATTTACACAGGTTAAGTTCACAAGTCAACGTTCCACACCGTTTAAGAAGTTCCTTTTGGTCAGCGTTCACTTGTCCCGAATTTGCATTTCTGCTTATTACTCTGATTGCGAATTTGCGAAAACCTTTTGATAAGTGCCAAGTAGGAATAATTTTACTTACCTACTTGGTTACAGTGACTAGAATCGGAAGTAAATGTGGACTAGGATCTCACTTGAGTACTCTACCTCCACCTACCTAATGAAAACATTCTGACCGCGTCTATGGACGATATAATCTATGGAAAACTAAATAGCAAACACAAAAATATATTACTTATAACTAGAACTAAGTTGAAAATGACATATTTAGGTACTTGTTGGAGTGTAATCTTCTCCCTGCAAAACTTCTTCCTCTGGCAGCGTTAAAAGCTGTGCTAACTTTTGTAGATGGTCCGCTGAAAGTTCCATACTCCGTTGGATTAATCTATAGATATTTAATAATTAATCGATGATCTTAGATTACTTAGCAGATATTGACAAAATTATATTTTGTCAATCCTTAGTTTCAAATAACTTCATTGTTGCTATGATACCAATACACAATCGACATTTATCGACATAAAGCCCACCACACCTGATTTTTTTTTATAATATAATAGTAAGCAAAGGATGAGTCAAACCCTCTAATAATAAATAATAATTGTTTATGTTTAAGGCAGTCGGTATACACAAATCGTTAGGATTTTGCATTACCCCACTATTCTGAGCAAGAATTGGGGCACCGGATTCTCGCGAACCACACGTAACACAATAATAAGTACCTATAGCTATGAATCCACATCAATAACATAATTATAATCGATAAAACATCCGACCTCATCCCTATAATAGGTCCGTGGTACTTTTTCGGTAAAATAATTGTAATTCATAGTTCATGGAGGCTTTATCATTATGAACAGTTTATGTTAGTTAATTCCTAAGTTTGTAACATTTCAAATATAATGATTTGGAATATTACAAACTTAGGAATTTTTTTGATCCTGTTCTTTTCAAAACAAAAAGATATCAGGAGCATATTTAAGACAACTTTAAGTTTTTTTGGTTTCTGGTTTAACATAACGCACATCATACAGATGTAAACATTGTAAAACAATTAATAATCTATACTAATACTATGAAGCTGAAGAGATTGTTTGTTGAATGTGCTAACTTCAGGAATTACTTTTTTCCAAGGAAGATTTTAAATATAGTATGTTATGCCGTATGAAATAAGATTTCGTTCCTATGCAGGTCATGTGGATGAAACTAAGTGTGACTGTCACAACTGGGCCCTTGCTAAATGGAAGTTTTAACAACTCAGTCATAATTAGAGTATTCCATCAAAGTTACTTAGAAAAAAATTATGTAATGCTTTAAAGTTGATTTTGTAACAAAAACAAATATCAATACAAAAGAAAATCAAAAAGGTATTTAAGACTATCTATTGTACCATTCTGCCTTTATTGACATTTCTCTACTTAGACCTATATCATTATCATTATAAAACATTAAACCAGAATACTAAAAACCAGAATTGATTACAACAAAAAAATTCAATAATTACAAAGAATTGAATTAATGTATTTATTACATTTTATTTCTACACAAAATGTTAGCAAGTATACAGAGTTTGAATGAAAAGAGCAGTTATTTGAATGAAAACTTAAGGGAAACCATCATCATCTTCTTCAGCCATTTCTTTGGCTAGTTCCAGGTCTTGCTGCTCTCTTTCACGTCTCTCTTCAGCACTTTCTAATTCTTTGCCGTATGATTTAGGAGGATATCTCATAGCCTTTACACTTTGATTATGTAACTCAAGGCAAAAAGATATGCGTTGATGGAAAGCCAATTGAGGTTCTCGAGTGCAATAGATATCTGAGCTCTCCTTATTGCTCATGTAACCCTTTTCAGGATCAAGACTTGCTTCTATAACGCCATCACGTATAGCCTTTGCAACAATAAATTCTGCATCTTCAGCTGAGTCCAGCCCAAGTTTTCTTGCAATGTCTTTTGGTGAAATCCTAGAATACGACATTCCAATGGATCTGATTGCAGTCTTAATTACATTTTGTCTCAGTCGTAAGATCAATGTAAAAGTATGATCATTTCGAAATTGTAATCCATAGTTTTCCAAAACTTCTCCAAATCTTTGTAAATTTCCAAGCCTTACTGCTTGGGTCAATTGAAAGTAAGAGGCCAAAGCTTTTCTTAAAGGAGCCTGCCTAAATATAGCGCGTTCTGGTATATCTCCTAGCAATAATTCAACTACAATGGCAAGTTTTTGAACAGTTTGACGGAAACCCACAGCTGCTGTTTGGGGTGCCTTACGTAAAGCTTGGACTAAGTGTTTGTGGGCATCACTGTATTCCAAACGAGCTGCTTTTATTCTACCTAAGTAGTACAAGAATCTTGCCCACTCATTGTTACTTGCATTTTCTGGAAATACAGACTTACTTACCAATTTATCTGCTTGATCATATAGTGCATAGTGCAAATAATTACGAAGAAGACAATTAATTAATACTGCTTGACCCTCGTAATCATTGCGTAGTGTAGAAGTGCGCAAACGGGCATGTAATAACCCTCTGATAAGATCTAGCTTCTCATTAAGTTCAAAAACTCTTGAATGATAGAAATAACATTTAGCAGCAATCAGATCTAAAGTTCTTCTATTCTGAGCTATAATCTTGTTCACGAGCTGCTGAGAGCATTCCGCAGCTTGTTCCAGCTTATTCGTATCCAATAAACGTAGCAAAACAAGTAAGTGCAAATAAACATCAACTTCAGTAACTGGTATCTTAGGTGCACTTCGCGATCGGGGAGCATCAATGTCCACAGAACCAGGGGCAGGACTTTCAATGTATAATAACAAAGCTTCTTTGTCAGCGCTTGCTGGATAGAGTTGGCCAATGATAGCGCGTAATACATTGCCATTTAACTTCCTGCGTGTACTTGGTAGAGACCTCAAAACACGCATAGTAAATCTGGGCTCCTTAGATGCAACTGCTTTGTCGATCTGTCTTACGTGCTCCCGTAAGTCTTGAACGGCAATGACATCGCCATCCTTCTTCACATCAGCCATTTCTACATCGCTCATAGCCGCTGGACTTTCTACATTCTTCATTTCGACATCTTGTTCGGAAGGAGCCATTATTAAAATCACCTTATTTTCTATGCTTGGCGATTACTTTTAAAAAACAAATCCACATTCACAACCCAATTTCATTAAAACGTCAAAAATATGCCGAGTAACAAGTCATACAACCTTCATGACAGAATGGTTTTTTAATTGATTTGTGTAAGTTACAAAAAGTATTACCTAGAATATTCCACATAATTACATATAAGTGTAATTTGGTGTTTAGGTTTAAAATAAAACTTGTAAAGTTTTATAGAGAAGTAAATAATACTTATACTTTAGGTGCTTGAAAGTGGTAAAATTTAAGTGAATATTTTATAAATTTTCTGTTACAGTTCTTATTAAAAAAAAGAGGAGAATTATTGAAAACCAACCATTAACATGACAACACTATACCACGAATATTTCTTTTTGATACTTGCGTGTTAAACTTGATCACTTTGTTTATGAAAAAATCAAAGTTGTTCTATAAAGAACAACTTTGATGGCAATGATAATTTCTCACCTAGACGGTGAGAAGAAAGTATATTTAGGAAATGTCACTTTTATTTAAATGTACATTAATATAAAGAGGTGAAGTTTGCAAGTTCGTTAGCAGAAAAAAAAATCTCTCAAAATCTCGAAAATATGATGAATTTTTCTGAATGTGGTGGACGGCTTCATCTAATAATATGTAATCTAATACGTCGAAATCTAAATATTCAACACCAGAGATACTTCCTTCCTAGACAGGATCATAGCACGAGGAGCCGGGAAGATAAGTTATATTATCTTCATTTTCAGATTCCGAGTCAGACATACCAAATATATCAATACTAAGATATATAATAAATTCATACATATTATTACATATACGTGACTTGACTTTGTTGTTTCTTTTCGAACTTTTTAACATGTTCATAACATGCTTTCCAATTTGAAACAGCTATGGAATTGAAAGCATATTGAAAGCATCTAATTATTTTGTGTCTCTTCCCATAGCATTATATGCTCCTACCTATCGTTTCGCTAAGACCATATAAACTCGATTGGGTTAAGGTTACAGTTGCCTTACTATTGTGTGTCCTTACTCCCCTAGTAAGTCTTCAGTTTCAAAAATTTTGTTTTTTTTTAACCATTTCTAAAAGGATAGATTTCCGGAGCGTTGGCTCAAAACTAATATGCTTGTACAACAGCCACGATTTAGTATGGTTGATACTTTGCTAAAAGTCGTAGGTGCTTTATTTCGGATAACTGAGGGATATGATCACCCTTGGTTTCAATTGACTGCCAGCAATATTTTACTTTATAAGAGGAGTGGATATCTCTCATTAAATAAACAATTATTTTTTTGCAATTCTCAGGTAAATTGAGATCCATAATAACTTTTAAATACCTTTTCCTTTTTCAAGACAATAATGAAATACTCTGCTGTTCCATTAATACTTGCCTGTTTGTCATTTTTTTATATTTAAAATAAATTTTAATGGTTTGTGTCGACATCGACTACCACAATAACCAATATTTTCATTTTGCGTCGCATGTATTTTTAATATTGTAAGTGCCTCTTTATTACACTACAAAAGAAATGAACTTTCTTACGGATAGCACATCTATCAAAATCATCCAAATCCTTCCTTGGACGTTCCTTTCTATTTTTGCCTGGTGCACTTAATTCTTTTAACTGTGAAACAATTAAACTATAAGATATTGTGATTTTGGCACCTTTCTATTTCTTAAAAAAAAGTCACACAATAATAAGTTACTCTATGGAATTAAATCTGTACTGCAAACATCTGTCACATAATTTAAATGTTTCATAACCACAATAAATATTGTAAATGTGTAGGATTTAGTCTCCACTAACGTTACTTTTTACTAATTAACATGCTTCACTTGAACAAAAAATTGTTATATTTATTTTGAACGAACCTGTCATATTCATTGTTCGCCTATAAACATCCTCTAAATCAGTGAGCTTTTTTCCGGCCTGAGATAGACATCTTCTGAACACTAAACAAATAATTTCACGTGTTCCACTAGGAATAGTCCTGCTAATTATTTATCAATACCTTGATAAATTAGACAAGTTTAGCATATAAAGTAAAAAAATTGAACAATGTTTACACGGTTTGGACATGCTAGTAATTTATATTATTTGCATAAATAGTTCAGGCAGAAAAAGTTCATAATAATTTCTACTCTTTTTATTTGAATTTTATTAATAATAACCGGCGCGTACGTGAATGTTATGAATTCTGAAAAAGAGAATGTACACAGTACACACTTTTAGTACACGGTACCTAATGACCCTGTGTAACTGATATTACTACGATAAAACGAAAACATTGTATACATACATTATAAAACCCGGATTTATGCGAATATCTATGGGCGCCGGTAGTCGTCAAAAGTCCCCGATTACACGTTAGCAGATGGCCATACTATAAAAAAATAAAACAAAAAGAAAACACCATACTGATATAAAGGTGTAAAATCAGTTGTGTTCTCTATATATAAGACAGTGAGGCCCAATTTGATGAATTTGACACTAAAGTATATATTATTGTTACTATTCTTGAACTGTTTAAAGGAGTCTTACGAACTATAATAACATGTTAAACACGCTTTAATGCATTATTATGTAGTGCTAAGTAGCTCACAACATTGTACTAAATATTTCTTTATACTTAATTTTTCAAACATAACTGTACATTACATACCATGTGGTATCGAATATGTATGTTCATGTAACGTGATTCTTCACACTTCACAATTTGCATACAATTCTGTTTGCTAAGTCTTAGAAGAATCTTTAAATAATTTTATCATTGTAGTCTGTCAATATATATCACTCATATCATTATATACATAACTGTGTATATAATAATAATCATTCAGTAATCATTTAATTAACACTCTATTGATTTAAAAGTAGAAATAAAACGAGGTAGTAAAAATTACTTCCTTGTATTGTGAATTATGTTTTTGTTAAAGGACTGTCAATAAAATGTTTTTTTTAAGACAAAATTAAAATATCTCAAGAAAATAATTTAAGTAGAAACATAATCGCCATTTCCATAACTTCAAAAATGAAAGACCTGGAAAAATTTTGGCTGATCGATTTACCGTTTACAAAAAAAAATCTCTTTGAATTGCGCGGCCTCGATAAAAAAATTATGTCCTGGGCACGATACGTAGTATTTCTAGCGTTATTGCCCATAACTGTGTATATAATAATAATCATTCAGTAATCATTTAATTAACACTCTATTGATTTAAAAGTAGAAATAAAACGAGGTAGTAAAAATTACTTCCTTGTATTGTGAATTATGTTTTTGTTAAAGGACTGTCAATAAAATGTTTATTTTAAGACAAAATTAAAATATCTCAAGAAAATAATTTAAGTAGAAACATAATCGCCATTTCCATAACTTCAAAAATGAAAGATCTGGAAAAATTTTGGCTGATCGATTTACCGTTTACAAAAAAAAATCTCTTTGAATTGCGCGGCCTCGATAAAAAAATTATGTCCTGGGCACGATACGTAGTATTTCTAGCGTTATTGCCCAAACTATAGGGATAGTATAAATTCGGCGCTGTCATATCGTGGAGATAAGATAGATATATAATGAAAGCCAGACTACGCGACCGTCTCAGTCGAAAGAGACAGCAAGCGTTCACTCTCTGTCTCTCTTTTTTCAATATTTTTAGCTGTGCATAAGAGATTATATAGACAAAGATAGTAATGTCTTCTTTTGTTCCTTCTTTTTACTTACCAAGATGTCTACTCGCCTTCATATATAATTGCCTATAATAATTATTATTATTACTATTAGTATATATATTTATATTTTCAAGAACTTTAGTGTTTTGTTGAATAATTATATATTAAACAACTTTTTTGATTTTTGGTTTGCTAGTATACGAATAAAGTTGGTCCTTAATATTACAAGACCACAGAAATTTGCTCAATTTAATGCCAATTAATATAATGACATGAAATTGTATGTCTATTCGAGTGCATTTTTATAACAGTTTTGTTTTCTATAAGTTGGATTTTTAGGAACAAATAGATTTTAACAAACAATTTTTTTAAATCCACTCTATGTTACCTACCTACATCCATTTTTTATGATTTTCCTTTATCCATAGAGTATAGACTAGACAAAACTATTAGCAATGCTCGTAGTTGCTTAACCCATACTGAACAGGTGAAATAGTGAAATAAAAGAGGCATTTAAAGTTTTAAATACTAATGTTACAATTAAAAATATTTGGAATACGATCATTGCATCATAAAAATTGTGTGTGCCAAGTTTCGTAAGTTACGGAGGCGCCACAGCCACAGGGGACCGGTTGATTCTTTTCATAAAATTTCAATGTGTTCTGGAAATGGTTTGCAAAGAGGACGTGGTATCATGGTTTAAAGAATTGGAAAGCTATAAGCGCATAGATGCAATGTGTACATTATTGAACATGTGCCTTCCGTTTGAACTTCGCTTCATTGGCACATACTTAGAAGAACTCGGTAAGCGCGATTTTCAGGAGTTGCGTGGTGCCGAATTAAGAGCAAACAACCCAACAGATCTAGCTGCAGACATTGGAGGTGCAGACACAGACTCAAGAACACGGCGGAAAATGGCCCTGTATGTTTCATTGTTGCGTTCATGCAACTTCGCTTGTGCCACCACATTGTATAATGCTATGGTGAATTTAGAACAGAGCGGCCTGTTAAAAGGCTTGTGCGGTGATCTTCTCGAAGAGATTTTACTATTGTACACAATGGCGTTACATCATCCAGCCTTTACATTTGATCAGAAATCTCATTTTGGTGACATATTAGAAAAATTGAAACTGGAAGACCGAAGGTTACATTACCAAGAACTGCAGGAACATATTAATGTAGCAGTTAGTGTGTGTCACACACAATCCTCCATAACACCAAACATGTCAGTTCCACCACCTAACATGCCTGGCATAGGCCATCCTCCTGGAATTGTTTTTGTTAAGAATCCAGGAGTGCAAGTATGTATAATTGTACTAATTTTTACACAACATAAGCTGATACTACAAAGATCAGTTTAAGTTTTATGTATCCATATTACCTTTTTTATATAAGCACAGATAGTGATATGAACTATTAAGATAAACAGTGAGATGTTGATCACTTAAAAGGCTCCAGCACTATCCAAGCTCAGTCATACACCAATATGTATTGTCTTGGTTATATACTAGAATAAATATTATACTATGTATGTAACTATATATGTCTGATTCATCTTAACTTGTCTACTTATAAGCAAATCTAATATACTTCAATTTAGTTATCTGATATATATATATATTCATTAAAAGGACACATAGCTGTGTAACTGTTTAAAACAACATTGATATAATGTTTGTTGTGTGGTAAATAAGTAATAGACTGATGACTATAGAGATTTGCTGAGAACTTTAATGTAAAAAAAAAAACAAAATAATGACCAACTTGAAAAGTATAAGAATACAAACAGGACTTGAAACTGTTAGAGTATATGTAATTAACAAATTAACTTAGTATCAGATGCTATGTTCATCCTGGTGAGACTAACCACTTGTTTTATTTTTATTATTCCATTTAAGTTGCACTATTCCTTATTGGAAAATGTATAATAACAACTTTTATGAGTATTAGGAAGGGAAAGGCTAACTGTTTCTTGATATATCAATTGTACAATAGTATTTTAAAATATAAATTTATTTTATTTCAGCCTACAAGTTCAGATTCAGTGTCAGAGTTAAATTCTCCTCCTGTTCTGAGTGGTGCTGGGAATGTGGTACCCATACTAGGAGAGATAACCCATCCACCTCCAGGTCTGCCAATGCCACAGTACAACATGGGAGAATTTATAGGCCAGCATACATGGCCGGCTAATATTCAACAAGTTATTGTCTCACCACTCAATCCACCATTAGAGGTTTGCATAATTTTAACAAGATGCATGTGCACATATGTTACATATAGTTTAGGATTACATAGCTTAGTATTTATATTTATACTAGCTGTCCCCACAGATGTTGTTCTATCTTAAATTGAATTTTTGTCATTGTAATGTGTGAACATTTAGAAAAATGTACAGGGTGAATCACCCTTATAACTTGAGGGTCTAATAAGTAGATAGTAGCCGATTCTCAGACATACTGAATATGCATATAAAATTTGGTAAAAATCAGGTGAGTCATTTAGGAGGAGTAATATTACTGGCATTGCAACAGGAGTATTTTATATCTAAGATTAAAAACATGTGTTACAATGCTTTGTATTAGACATAAAACCAAACACATTTTGTAGTAAAAAAGAAATAAATGGATTGATTTCGCCTTTTCTTGCACTTTCTAGCACTATCATCACCCTGCGGTTTCACCCATGTTACTCTGGTCCTATTACTCATATAGTAAATATGTATATAGTAGCCTATAAGTCTTCATTGATAAATAGAGTATGCTATATATTAATATTTTTTCAATTCGGGCCAGCAGTTCCTAAGATTAGTACATTCATAACAACAAACAAACTCTTCAGCTTTATATTATTAGTGAAATTAGAATTGAAGTTTTAAATATTGAATCAAAATCAAAAAGTTGAAATCTGCCCTATGCAAAATGTGTGTAGTAGTAGGCAGCGTCATGCTGTATGGCACAACCAGACCTGTTGCTCCCATGTAGCCTCCTTGAAGTAACAGCTGTTGCAGAATGTTAGTAGCGACGAGACATTTGCATAACAATTATGCAGATGGTTATGGGCGTCAGTATTTCTCAAAAGGCCCCAACAGCTCATTTGTCCTCCTATAATAAGAAGTGTAATATAAATAAAAACTAGAAATTGGGCTATTATAGGTACAATGAGACTTTCTCTGTGATTGAGAAAGATCTGGCCTTCCACATAGTGTTCATATGAAAAAAGGGTCACAGCAGTAAGGGAAATAATTTGTAGATATCCTGTCTGAAAGCAAAAGATTTTATTTCGGTAAATGAAGATGACACCCAGGAGCATTTCACATATTTTAAGAGATGACTTAGGACATGGAGCCTATTAGAGCAGATGCACTGGTCATTTCTTATCTGAAAAATTAGGATGAATAGGGTGGTAGGTAGGAAATCAAAACAACCACTGAAGCAGCATGGAAAGGGAGGTCACAAAAAAAGAGAGATTTTCTTTTTACAATTGAGCAACATTTTAACAAACAAAATGACTATATTTATGCTCAAAGCCCTAAGAAAGCTTCCCATTTAGTTGATAGACCGAAACATGGGCATTATCTGACTTTGGTGACGCTTTGGTGGTGGTATGTTAGCTATGAACGAGTGACTGAGCCACATCATTGTAAAAAAAGGTACTAAAACATCAGCACAAATATATCAAAATACCATTCTTGCCAAGGCCTAAATAACACCCAATGTTCAATAACCAAGTGTGATCCTTCCAGCAACACGCGCCGGACCACGCAGTCTTGGTTAGAGGTGAACGTCTAGGACTTTATCAGAGCAAAAGACAGGCCATCATCTAGTCCTGACCATAAACCGCTGGATTATGATTTATGGTCAGTTTTAGAGGGTACAAACTTACTCTAAACGCCATAGTAATTTGGAGTCCCTAAAACAATCCATATGATTGGGAGTAAAGAATTTTTCCATGGAAAGGAGTGCATGCTTCTATTGATAACTGTCATCAACACTTAAAGGACCGCATCACAGCCAATGTTGACAGACCATTTTGAATAAGCTTTTATATTTTTAATTGTTTTATAGTTGTGTATAACACACTCCAAAAGTAATAAATGTTCTTTGCAATTAAAAAAATATATTTTTTGTTACAATATTTACTAATAATATATATAGTATTAAGTAAAAATAAAAAATGAACAAGTAAGTTGTTATATCTTAAGGATCTATAGTTATAGTAAATCTATCCTAATATACATGAAGATGTTCGTGACACAGTAAATGTAATGTGATGTTACTGAGACACTGAATAAAATGCATTTGATGCAGTGCTAATTTTATCCCTTATAACATTTTTTTTATTTTCAAAGATTTAAAAATCTAACTTCAAAAATTACAAATTTTCTTACAACATTTGAACCTATGAATGAGTGATGTGTCCACAAATGTTATTATATGGAAGTGTAACATCTAACAATAAGTTGTATCTCAATAATGCATCTTACAAAAAGAATTAGAATCAACATAGAGTATTTTTTTAAGATATACGCAATTTGTACTGAAACTGTTAGTTTGATAAACTAGTGTATGTATTACTAGTTCATCATTTACAGGCAATACATGTAAAGTAATTAGCCACATATAACATCAATATTATATTAAAAGGGTATGAAAAATAAAGTGTTGTTTTTTTCAGGTGTTAAACTATCCACCACCGGGGGCGCCGCCGTCGCCTCTAGTGTCATCACCCGGAGAAAGCAGAGCCGCCTCGCCCCGCTCGCGACGCCGTCTCTCACGAGACAGGTCACCCCCTTTAGCCTCAGTTGGATCAGATCAACCTTTATCACATCTTTCGGCAAATTTTGACAACCTCAGTGTGGCTGAGGTTAGTTTACATAATAAAATATATTTTGAATGTATACTGCTTGTATATATAGTGTGTGCTTGATGATTTTCGTGTTGTTTGATATTTTTGTTAGTGCAACACAATTAAGGAATGGATTTCATATTTGTTACGAGTAAATGTTGGAATTGTTGTAACTAGAAAGTAATGGAGACTTGTAACTAAAAAGTTTATACTTTTTATGCCACTTGTATGAAAGATTAACTTTATATTGCAATATTTCGGCTGCTTTAGCCACACAAGACTGCTGTCATATTATAACCAGGAGAGTTTTGACTTTCGGCGTCTAACCGTGTGTTTAGCTATTAAAAACCTAAGAGAAGGCCTATAAAGTATTCATGTAGTTTATTAAAAAATTACAGATGCGGCATAACATCGGGGAGGACAGGCTACGCGAAATGAGCATAGCGCATCATCAGTACCGGTCGCTGGAGAAACTAAACGGCGTGCGGAGACGCGCGGGCGCGTACCTGACAACGCGCTCGTCCAGTGACAGCGGCTCGAGCGCCGCTTCGTCTCCGCCCAGCACGCCTGCGCTAGTGCGCGCCGCGCCATCTGCGCCGCCGCCGCAGGTACCCTATATGTACCCACGCTATCAGTACCCAGCGCCCGCGCCCGCCTACCGTCCCCCGCCTCCCCCCTTCGCGAATGGAGAACCTCCGCCGTACCCCACTCCTCCCTACGCCGGCTTCGTTCCCGTTCTATTCGCGCCGCCGAAACTCTCGTGCTGGAACTGCGGCGGCGCGGGGCACGCAGGGCACGAGTGCAAGGAGCCGAGTATGGAGGAAATGACACGCGCCGGCGGCTATCAGCTCGACTTCGGAGGCGCCCCACCCTCTGAGGCGGCTGACAAGTAGAAGCCGCTCGCTCGGCTGCGTTCGCTTTCTACCGGCCGACTTTTAGATTTCGCCCTGGAACATTAGACGCGCCGAACTTCGGTAAGGATTTCGGACTCTGGAATCGAGGACGGCGAGTGTGAAATCGACCGCCACGGACAGTCCTCGGTTTGTGGGTGGCTGTACTAGTCTGTTGTTAGGCTTATGTACGCTTGTGAAAATAATCAAGATGGAGACGTTCAAACTGATGTTAATCGTACACTTCAGATTTTTTATTATTTATTTTTGATCTCTCGAGTGTTCCCCCTTTAATAGTAAAATTAAATAATCGACTTAAATAGAAAAATTTACAAACAATGATCTATGATTGACAAACAATCATAGACTAAGCCACAGTTTCCTCATCAACATTAGAAAAAATGGGAACGGAAATACGTAATCATTACTATGAAAAAGCTCGTAATATAATTTAATTAATGGTTTCAGTTAAATAGGATTTTATACGTAATATAAAAACGGAAAAGAAGAACGAAATTCTGACGTGTAGGTGTTACTCTTGCCAATTTGTTGTCTTACATAGTTTTATTTAATTCAAGCTACATAGAGGTGACATTCAGACGTACCTTTAATATTTAGCCACATGGCAGGTATTTCTAAACCATTTAGTAACCTTTCCGTAAAATGTGCCATAATGTGAGAAAATGTAGGTTAACACAGGGTACAAATATGACGTATACAAACAAATAACATTATATTGAATGCATTGTAAAAGTCAAAGCTAAAAAAAACCCTGCGGATAAAAACAATGATTTGAAGACATTTTTTTGTGCATACAGGTACACAGTTAGCATAAAAAGTCGATTAACCGATATAACATGAATCTGCCCTAGTTAAAATTATCGCATCACTTAATTTTCGGTTGCTTCGGTGTTTATTGTGTTTAAGATTTTTGAGACAATTGTTTGTACCAAGCAATTAGGATGTTGTAGCATTAGATAGTGAACGTACAATATAGTAGACGACTCACTGACTTTTATTCAGTATAGAGATAATATTCCGCCAGCTGGTTCCTTGTCATTTAGATGTGTATACTTACATACGTATATTGTTTAATACCAGTAGCTATTTTTTTTTTTCTTCAAAAAATCAATTATCCCTCAACGTAGCGCAATAAATATTCACTAGTCTTCTAAATTGTACTAAATCACTTCTGCCACTGTACATTCAATTCTCGAAAATACTTCATTTGTTTGTAAAATCCAGGTGTACAATGATGCTAAACTATAATATAAAATATGTGTAAATGTACTCGCCTCACCCCGCGGTTTCGCCCGCGTAATTTCGGTCACATTAGTCGTAGCATCATGATATATAGCCTTCCTCGACTAATCGACTATTCAACACAAAAAGAATTTTACACTTCGGACACACCCCCCGAAGAAACTACTCAGTTCTCTGAGGCTATTCTCAGTTCAATCAAGCAATCAAAGGGACTCTGCGTGTGACCATTAATGAGATTAATGAGTGAGACCGTTAATTCAAACAATAATCTGAACTCACAATTTTACAACATAGGTAAAAGAAAATCTTGCATTATGCATGAATTAAAAAGTAAATCAAATTTTTCAAATCAACTCTGAATTGGGGTATTATGGAAGAGATCTTTTAGACTCGTCTATGAAATACTGTGATTTTTAAAGGTTTCTTTTGCTATTTTTCAATTAGAATAACAATTAAAATTCTTGATATCAAATTCTTAATATTCTAACCAAATTACATTTAAAAACCATTATTAAAATTAAAAAGTATTTTGTGATTGGATAATAGGTAAAAGAAATCGTCCTTTTTTCAGTTAAATTACTTTGGAAGACATTTAAAAAGGTCGAGCAGGGGTTATTTAAAATTAAGAGTAGCATTATATTGTACGTAATAAAACGATTCTTAAAAATGTAAACTATTATTCAAAATGACCTGAAAAATGCCCAAAAATAACTCTAATCTAATTTCGTAAGTCTTAAATCCTAATGGATTGAGTTAGAAAATAATCATAACATTTAAATACGCAGTAAAAAAACACACTAAAATAATAATTTTATCATTATCTATAAACCATCAATGCAATCAACTCTTTGTAATGTATTTATTCTGTTCCCATTTTTCTAACAAACAAAATTATACAAACTTCAATAAACGTGACTGAATTTTTAAATAATGAATAGATTCCTTAACTCAAGACTGAATCCTGTGTACTAATCAATTTTAAAATTTTAAAACATAGTTTGATTACTGATACTAAAAGTGAATTAAATACGATTGACTAAACTATGGTTTGTTTAGTGCGTACTTATTGAACAAGGGATTACTTTGATCAAGCTCACAATAATGCAATGCTCTTGAAATAAAACTAGTTTCTAAATAGTCATTGTAAATATTAAGAATTTATGAAGGGAAGGCCTCATTTATGTTGTGGCTGTCATGTAAATAGTGCAGTTATAGTTAGTGGATATGTTAGATTGAGTATATATTGTGTAAAGTATATTTTAATATGAGTGTCTTCATATAAATGTAACTTGTTTTTCTATGATCACTGTCACAAATCACAAATTTGCATTTTTAATCTGGAGGAGACTATCCGAGAAGAGTTTTTATATTTTTTTTCTCTTTTGCATAATTACAAATTTTTTATGTATAGAGTTGAGCAGGTGGGAGTGGGTCTGTTAGTGGTCAGAAAGAAAAGTGATCTATTTATATTTAAGAGTTTTTTAGTGTTTTGTTCTACACCTAAGCGTCCCTGGTTTTAGTTAAATAGTATTTCGGTTGTATATCTCGGCTGTAGATAGCAACTAGAATTTATATTTAAAACATTTTAACTGTGTACATATAATTTTGTAAATTGACTAATTATTAATATGAAGTGTTTAAAAAAAAAATCATAAAATCGTTTCTTTTAATATAATCTAAACTGAACCTGCAAGGGATTGTTTGTTATTGTAAAATTATCTCTCCTTATGAAGGTTGTATGTCCACTTAATATAAATATTGTGTTATTTATATCCTAACAATTATACTTAAAATCTGTATAAAATAAAAGATAGAAAGAAAACATAACATTTATATTTGTATAAGTATTCTGTAGTTCCGTGCGGTGCCGCTAGCGTTGCATATTATTTGAATATTAAACATACTACCTACAAGTTGTGTACTATTTACCTACACGAGCGACTCCCAGGCGACGAAAACGATTTCTGATATGCAAAGAGTGCCTCTTGACTCTTATTTGCGCCTTATCTTATTTTTATATGGACTTTACACACACGTGTATGAGGTACTTAATTATATTTTTTCTTTTAATGCCATTGAGCCGATACACTTAAAACTTTCTAGGATACAGTAGATATAGAGAGAGTGCTTACATCCAAATTTCGTGTTGAATTTGTATTTTTCTTTACTCCAGGTATTAGTATTATATTGCAAATCGTACCTTGTTTATTATTTCAATTGTCGACAGACATTGAATTTAGATTGAATAATTTTTAATGCCCTCAAGCTTATCTTCGTATACAGTCAGTAGCATACTGGAGGGAAGGGGGAATAGGATATATGCACGATTTTTTATATTTTTAAACAATATTTTCTGCGGACTACAGTACTATATCTACGTACGTGACATTATTCTTGACATTTATTTTTTATCACGACAAAATTTTAACACTGCAAAGCTTTATTTCAGCACACTTGTTACGTCGCGCGCCTACGATTGGTATTGTTTTGTGCTTTTGAATTCGCCGCGCTAATTTTTTACTCTTTTTAAACTTATTTTTTTAGGAATACTTGAATAGGTATAATTTTATGTTCAAAAAGAATATAAAAAACCTATTTAAAATTTGTGCATCTTCCCTATTATCTATAGTTTCTAAAAACACATCGAATACTTCAAGTATTGGATGTTATTTTTTATATTGATAATCAACATTATGAGTATATACTGATGAAACTTTTTAACAAGTTTAAAAAGTTGCACTTTACCAAATCAAAAAGCAAAGTTGCTTTTTACTTATTCGATTAATTCTCATATCCAAGAGCTGAAATATGTTTAAATATAATTATATCTTCGAAGTTATGAAAAAAATTATTGTTATATATTTTACTCTTGCTGGGAGTCTATATGTGTTACATTAAGTTGATTTCCTGACATTGCGGTTTTAAGACGAAGCTGTCGAGATTTGTTAAGTAATATGCAGCTTTTAGTCTGTTTCGTGTTCTTATTTTGATTTTGTCACAGTCGGGACCAATAACTCGGACCTACTATCCGCGTGCAAGAAATTGAGACCTCGTTCATTTATAAAATCACGACGACCTTGATGATATTTAGCATGATTCGATTACAACCAAAGACAAACCCCATTTGAGACCTCGTTCATTCATAAAATCACGATAACCTTGCTGATATTAGGCGTGATTTGATTACATCGAAAGACAAATTCTACGAAGGTTAACTATACAAATCTCAGATTTGATATAAAGGCTTAGTCAAAGTCAGTAGATAAATAACGTTTTACTCCTTTGACTAACAAATAATCGTTGCATAACTCAAATTTTGTCGTTTAATCTCTAGGTTTGACTGAAAATTCTGCCAAACGCCAAAAGTGGAAATTATTTCGGGGTTTGCACACGGGCTTTTGTGACACCTAGGATAAACTAGGTTAGGGTAGGCTACTCCGGGAGTAGACAGTCTCATACCATATACACATTAAATACTTATCGGGATATATCCAAGTATAGCATGTGCGTAGTCTATAAGGATCTTACTTGTCGTAGTTGTTAGGATCTGGTATCAGGTAGATAACAAATGTTGACGTCATAGTGGTCTGCGCTGTTGTTGCCATATAATGTAGGCGAAATTGGAAGTGCGGGTGGGGGGGGGGGGGG
>JAFELO010000362.1:294274-305046 GCA_017140195.1 Eumaeus atala | reverse complement strand
CAATTTGGTGAATTGTGAAGCATTCCAGTTAGTTCAATTAATTTCCTCGTCAGTCAGTCGTAACAATTGATATTACCTATGAAACTCTTAATCTAAACAACATTTGTACCTATATCCTCTACGTCTCTTACATATATGTAGCTTAGTAGTTGTTGTAGAGGTAGGCAGGAGGTACCTAACCTATAACGATACTCACAGCTGAGATAAGGGAGTACGTATCTAACGGTGACGGTCCATTTCAGGCGTGTTTTGTGTTACACTTTAGTTGAAAAAAATACATAGATTTAATTAAAAATATAATATTAGTATGATTCTTAAGATGAAATGCTTAATTTTGTGGGTGGTACAGGATCAGTCCTGCGCGCCATAAAAAAATCCCGTCTCCTTTGCGCATTGTCCAAAAAACTCATACGCACAAACCTTATTTATCTTCTTTGGACTAAAACATTGGAGCTGTTTCTGACGTCATTGAAATAAACATACAACAATTTCTCGCGTAAATAAGGCCTTATGATAATATTTTCCAATAGAAGGAAAAAGGGTCTTCATGATAAAAGCGTTGCGTTAAAGTGTAAGCCTTATACTTATATGATATTTGTGTATGGATACGACAATAACATCTCTATGCATAGCCGCGTTTTTCAGTATAAATGGACAAACGAGCAAATGGAGCCTCAAGACGACTAACGATACGAATAGACATCCGCATAATTGCTACGCAGATCCGTTACCACCACCGGAAACGTCACGAAATGCGACGTACGCCGTCACTTTGCAGAGATATCCTAAGAGCGACGCGTACCACCCCGACTCAGCCCAATTTAGCTGCAATTCAGGATGGCACGACCTGTCATAAAGTCTAAATAACAATAGATAATACTTATATAACTATTTTCGATTAGTAGATACTTTTACTCACATAACATTAGGTACCTATATCTGATTGACATTCAGACCATCCAGTGTTGGTGCAATGCGTAGCAATTTTGAACAAATAGGTACTTCAAATGTGAGCCAATTAAAAGAAACGAGCCCTAACTCTTGGCGTGTGGCCAGAAATTGGTCGGTTTGGTGTTTATTGAGAATGATATTTATAAGCAATGAACGAAAACTTATGCTGGGGTATAAAATAATGAGAACTTGCTATTTCAATAAGTTCATACAACTGTAAATGTATCATACATATCTATCGAATACATGTTAGTAGTTATTAGGCAGAGCAGTATCTAGTTACACTATGTTACGTGACATGCGGCAATGTAGATCTCTTATTCTGCATGGAACAAGAAGTGTACACTTTAACGCAACGCTTTTACCATGAAGACCCTTTTTCCTTCTATTGGAAAATATTATCATAAGGCCTTATTTACGCGAGAAATTGTTGTATGTTTATTTCAATGACGTCAGAAACAGCTCCAATGTTTTAGCCCAAAGAAGATAAATAAGGTTTGTGCGTATGAGTTTTTCGGACAATGCGCAAAGGAGACGGGATTTTTTTATGGCGCGCAGGACTGACCCTGTACCACCCACAAAATTAAGCATTTCATCTTAAGAATCATACTAATATTTTATTTTTAATTAAATCTATGTATTTTTTTCAACTAAAGTGTAACACAAAACACGCCTGAAATGGACCGTCACCGTTAGATACGTACTCCCTTATCTCAGCTGTGAGTATCGTTATAGGTTAGGTACCTCCTGCCTACCTCTGCAACAACTACTAAGCTACATATATGTAAGAGACGTAGAGGATATAGGTACAAATGTTGTTTAGATTAAGAGTTTCATAGGTAATATCAATTGTTACGACTGACTGACGAGGAAATTAATTGAACTAACTGGCATGCTTCACAATTCACCAAATTGATCCATAACTTCTAACAATAAAGGAGATATATCTTATAGCATATAGCAAGATATAATAAGAACTGTTTGCGTTAACTGGAACAACCAAATATGTACAATTCTTCGGGTGCTTTTAATAATTTGTGACATCAAGACATCTGTCATCTCAGTCCACCCGTGATCATGGTTGCTGTAAAGCTTCTGAAACGTCGAGCTGGTTAAATAATCAAATAAACTACGATAAAATCCGTAATAATAATTTTATTATAATAAAATCCTTCAAGTTCCGTGGCTCACCGGAGACTTACACATGTCACTTTAGGGCGGTGCCGTGTGTGCGAGACATATCTCCCCGTTCGCTCGCCTGCCCAATTGGCCTGCAATGCAGCACTACCTCAACCACTACCTCTTATTTAAACTTAACTTCAGAAATCAATAAAAGCTTTTATCAATAACGCACTTTGATAGGTAGGTGCTACATAAGATGGATGATCGACAGGGGAGCAGCTTTTTTGGTTACCAAGAGTGAAAGTATTTTTCGTGGCCCGTCGTCGCTAAATGCTGCGATTCTACCGGCTATTGCCGATTCTTCCATGTGGCAGTCGCGAAGCAATGGAGCTGCGAAGTTCCGAAACGTGAGGCAAAACTTAAGAATCAGAATTTCACAGTGAAGTAAGATGAACAGTTTACTATATTTATTTTATTTATTGTAACTTTACTTATCTTAAACAAGGTCATGTTAATGTTATATAAAAAAAGATGCACCTATGATTTAAAAAAACTTTGTAAACCGTAAACTAAACGAAAATAAATTATACCAGAATTTGAAGCGTGATAAGAAGCAAGAAGTAGCTCTTGAATGTTCATGATAGCTTTTCCCTAACAGTAACCAACAGCTAACTTAACTTTTATAAAACAACAACACAATACAAGAGCGAGCTGAAACCACATACATCGCTCATGCTTTTTCGGACGAACAGCGCTCACTTAAATGTCTTTGAACGTGTATCTTTTAACGACAGCGGACGGCCGAACTCCAAGGCTTCCTCGGCCAAAGCAACGTGAGGCCAAACAAACCCGAAGTAGGTTTAGTTCACAAAGACCGAGCATTCGGCTTGGTAGGCTGTCCCTCAAGTGCACCTCGCAAAGACCTCACTCGAGTAGGCAACAAAAAATTATTGACAATTGATTTGAAAATTATAAGACATTCTAAAGAGGTTTTTATAGCTACGTTAGAAATGCTGTGTACCACAAATACACTTCGCAAACGTTAGAATCACAGAACTGTTTTGCTCGTATGTCGATCAACGCGGTGCAACATAAGTCGTCACATCAAGCACTCAACGACTACTCCAAAGCCTTAGGGGCGCGTGAACAAAATATTGAAATTGCTGCATAAATAAATGTTGCCACCAGTAGGGTGCACAATATTTTGTTATTGACAGCAACAGATTCTATATTGATGATTTTGATAATTTTGTAATAGGTGGTGTTGTGCTGCAGCCGCAGGAGGCATTTAAATGACAGCTACTCCATCGTGTTTCGTATGGTTTGTTTGGCCAGACATTAGTGCTTAGCCCATTGGAAAGGTGGATGAAAGGAAAGCAACACATCTGCTTACCAAAAATACCGATGTGCCTACATGTTAGTAATAAGGCTCGGATTTCACGATTGCCCCTATACTTATCATGAAAAAACTATCTTTTCCCTCCGCGAGATCGTCCACGTGGTTTAGAGACAAAACCGCGTGAAATAAAAGTATTTTTACGAAAAATAGTATAGGTACTTTTTTTGCACCTTAGCTTATGCAGTGGAGCCGAGGAGAAGCCTATTTATATATAATACAACTTCATCGAGTTGCTGCGAGTGCCCATCTGGCGGGGAGACTAGGTTTGGGCTCCAAAGAGGGACCGACCCCCTCTCTCCCGCAGATGGGAGTGATGCATCCCCTTATGAGTGTTTGTAACAGCTGATTTGACTATATTACCATGGCCAGAAGGAATTAAGGTCGCTCATCAGCATAGGTACTGGTGTGTTGTTTTGAACACAAACTAAGGGCTAAGTTTCTCGTAATTAATTTTTGCTTGATTGTGTAACAAACATCCATTAAAACTTTCCCATTTACAATATGTATTAAGCTTTTTTTACGCTATCATGTGAACAGATATATGGGCGCCTATATGTTCAACGCCTTTTTAACACGATAGTGGAAAAAAATAGCAATCTTGACTGGATTATTCATAGTACTTAGTTATTTTTTTCTATATCTTAGGGGGCAAACCAGCAATCGAAGCCATTTGGCCGACGCCCGTTCACATCCGTATTTACATATGTTTTGCACTCCTTCACCCTCCGCCCCCCCCCCCACAATAGGCCACATGCTACTCACTAATCGCACGAAACTCAACAGCAATGCTAACATTCATGTGAGCGACAACTCCCAATTCGCCCGGTACTACGTCCTCCAAAAAATTCCAAATATTGTTAATCTAGCCTCTTCGTATAGAGTACTCGTGGTACCAAACCACGTATTTTATAGTTGCGGCAAAAAAAAAATCGGGGTCATCTACACGCCTTCAACAGAATTTTGATAATTTGGCAAACTTCAACAGGGTATTTAAATTGTATACGAGGCATTGTAATTACCGCTTTGTAACCGAATCGGTCGGTAGAACCGGAGAAATAGACGCCTCTCATTCATCTAACACTTCTTGAGAGTCCTGAAATTCCATAATGCCGTACAGGGAGATTGACTCAAATGCATCATAATATTCGGCTGTGTGGATGTATGGATGGTATGCAACCTTAAATGAATACAAAATTGACTTACACTCTTGGCTTTATTATTCGATGTTCCAGAGGCCAGAAAAAATATCAGGCGCCAAAATGTTCTTTGATAATAAGCGCTGACCACCACGGTCACTGTCCCCACATCACTTAATGAATATAAATGATACGATATCCATAATAAACGGCCATTTTATGGTCTTGCCGTAGCAAATTCAACAAATAATAAACTTGATTCGAAGGTTTTCTATAACTTGAACAAAACTTTCGACTCCTACTTAAAGTTACTTACTCTCTGTTGACGTTACCAAGTCGGGAAAACATTTAGAATCGACTGTAATGGCGAGAGTGGGAATTTTACTCTACTTGGTAAAAAGTTTCGTAATCTACTTGGTGTAATAGGTAGTGCTTTGCAGCGGAATTACGAGTACGACTGGGTAAGTACCACTTGCTCGCATGATACCGGCGTAAAGTGACATCTTCGATGTCGCGTTTCGTGCGCTCTATGAGTGGTCTTTGGCCCATTGTGAGGGGAGGAAAAGAGGAAGACAACGAATCGGCATAGTAATTGTACGGATGTTCATCAGCGTCGGCTTGGATTTTCCAATAGCCCCCATCCTATAAAAAAACCACTAAAAAAAACATGTATTATAGAGGAATTAAAAAAAGACCTTATTTTAAATGTAAGTGAATTAGTGTTGAACCTTTTAGGTTCGCATGACTGATGAGACGTGACATCTCTTGTCGTCTTGTGCTAGATAGCAAAGTGAGCCATTCACGTCTGACGAACCGCAGAGCATGATTGATTGTGTATGCAATATATACTGTACCTGTTGGGTTAACCACGTATGTGTCTCTCGAACCGTATCGTATATTTCACTTGCTTAATCTATTTAGGTGTCTTATTATAATTGGTGGCTGACTTTCCAATTAATAATTAGGCGCGAAATAGCCTGACGAGACAGATTATTTATTGGCCGATTGGTGCCGTGTGTTACATGGCAGCTGTAAATCCCCTCAAGTAGTCGTGCATTTTTTTCGCTTACCTGATGATTCGTTACATGTACAGAATGCCTGTTGACGAAAGTTGTATATTAGAGTACGCTGTTCTTCCTATCTCCGGCCACATCTAAAGATGCCGAAGTGTTGTTAGACTATCTTTCAGATGGAGACGTCAGAAACGGACGGAAAAAGACTGAAGAATATGACGAATGGGCTACCGATTACATCTGTTTCACTAAAGGACACCTGATATTTTTGTAGTTATACTTTTTTTGGCGCGTTAGGAAAAATGATAATACATAACACGTACACGCGTCCGAAATTATACTTCTTTGGCGCAAGGAGAAAAAGCAAAAATGTTTACTATAGCTAACTTCAGGGTGATGGATGTCCGTGATCATCAACACGCATCATAAAAATTGACTCTCATCATTTTGTGAACGGGCGTAGGCCAAATGGCTTCGATTGCTGGTTTGTCCCCTAAGATATAGAAAAAAATAACTAAGTACTATGAATAATCCAGTCAAGATTGCTATTTTTTTCCACTATCGTGTTAAAAAGGCGTCGAACATATAGGCGCCCATATATTTGTTCACATGATAGCGTAAAAAAAGCTTAATACATATTGTAAATGGGAAAGTTTTAATGGATGTTTGTTACACAATCAAGCAAAAATTAATTACGAGAAACTTAGCCCTGTTGTAGTTTGTGTTCAAAACAACACACCAGTACCTATGCTGATGAGCGACCTTAATTCCTTCTGGCCATGGTAATATAGTCAAATCAGCTGTTACAAACACTCATAAGGGGATGCATCACTCCCATCTGCGGGAGAGAGGGGGTCGGTCCCTCTTTGGAGCCCAAACCTAGTCTCCCCGCCAGATGGGCACTCGCAGCAACTCGATGAAGTTGTATTATATATAAATAGGCTTCTCCTCGGCTCCACTGCATAAGCTAAGGTGCAAAAAAAAGTACCTATACTATTTTCCGTAAAAATACTTTTATTTCACGCGGTTTGTCTCTAAACCACGTGGGCGATCTCGCGGAGGGAAAAGATAGTTTTTTCATGATAGGTATAGGGGCAATCGTGAAATCCGAGCCTTATTACTAACATGTAGGCACATCGGTTTTTTTGGTAAGCAGATGTGTTGCTTTCCTTTCATCCACCTTTCCAATGGGCTAAGCACTAATGTCTGGCCAAACAAACCATACGAAACACGATGGAGTAGCTGTCATTTAAATGTCTCCTGCGGCTGCAGCACAACACCACCTATTACTAAATTATCAAAATCATCAATATAGAATCTGTTGCTGTCAATAACAAAATATTGTGCACCCTACTGGTGGCCATTTATTTATGCAGCAATTTCAATATTTTGTTCACGCGCCCCTAAGGCTTTGGAGTAGTCGTTGAGTGCTTGATGTGACGACTTATGTTGCACCGCGTTGATCCACATACGAGCAAAACAGTTCTGTGATTCTAACGTTTGCGAAGTGTATTTGTGGTACACAGCCGAATGCTCGGTCTTTGTGAACTAAACCTGCTTCGGGTTTGTTTGGTCTCACGTTGCTTCGGCCGAGGAAGCCTTGGCGTTCGGCCGTCCGCTGTCGTTAAAAGATACACGTTCAAAGACATTTAAGTGAGCGCTGTTCGTCCGAAAAAGCATGAGCGATGTATGTGGTTTCAGCTCGCTCTTGTAGTTGTGTTGTTGTTTTATAAAAGTTAAGTTAGCTGTTGGTTACTGTTAGGGAAAATCTATCATGAACATTCAAGAGCTACTTCTTGCTTTTTATCACGCTTCAAATTCTGGTATAATTTATTTTCGTTTAGTTTACGGTTTACAAAGTTTTTTTTAAATCATAGGTGCATCTTTTTTTTATATAACATTAACATGACCTTGTTTAAGATAAGTAAAGTTACAATAAATAAAATAAATATGTAAACTGTTCATCTTACTTCACTGTGAAATTCTGATTCTTAAGTTTTGCCTCACGTTTTGGAACTTCGCAGCTCCATTGCTTTGCGACTGCCACATGGAAGAATCGGCAATAGCCGGTAGAATCGCAGCATTTGGCGACGACCACGAAAAATACTTTCACTCTTGATAACCAAAAAAGCTGCTCCCCTGTCGATCATCCACCTTATGTAGCACCTACCTATCAAAGTGCGTTATTGATAAAAGCTTTTATTGATTTCTGAAGTTAAGTTTAAGTAAGAGGTAGTGGTTGAGGTAGTGCTGCATTGCAGGCCAATTGGGCAGGCGAGCGAACGGAGAGATATGTCTCGCACACACGGCACCGCCCTAAAGTGACATGTGTGAGTCTCCGGTGAGCCACGGAACTTGAAGGATTTTATTATAATAAAATTATTATTACGGATTTTATCGTAGTTTATTTGATTATTTAACCAGCTCAAATCAGTGTTTACATTAGGTAGGGGCCAACTTGAGCACGCTCACAGACAGCAGATTTTTTTCTTCTGGGATTCCCGTGATAGATTAGTGTATCATTTGTAAGTTTATTAAAAACCCTCTTATACTATAAATAACAATAAACTTGGCTATCACGACTAAAACTGAAATGTATTTTCAATGTCAGTACGAAAACTAAAATGTCTTAATATTAATGTTAAGTTGATATGTTAGTGTTTCAATTTTCAGTGAAAAATGTGAAAGAAATTATCTGGAAAGCGCCTGTAGCTCGAGCGGCTCTACTCCAGGTTGTGCAAAAAAAAGTTTTTTTATTTCTGTAATCACTTTCCTTTTGGCTGGTGTTCATTATATATTTTACTGCAAATATTGCGATTCATTCAGTCAGAGCAGATGCGGCTAAAATATATTTTTTTCAATGTTAGCCATTTTAAGTGTAACATTTATTTGAACTTAGGCCTCCCCCATAGAGCACCACCCTAAACCAGAAGACACAAAAGTTTTCGATAGTCCGTTGAACTGTAGAGCGGCAGCAAAAGCGCCGCCATCCAGTAGTAGGCGCCTCCGAAAAAAAAAAAGAAAAGAAACCATAGAGCACCATAGGTCACGGTCACGTAACTCCAACGTAATGATCAGCGGTAGCTGCAAAAATAGAAGGAATGTTATTAATGTTTATTATTTTTTATCTATCAGACTGTTGGGCCATTTTACACGGCTGCGTCATAATGTAATGTTTTTGGAGCGTATACATGTTCATCGTGTGTGTGTGAGTATGTTAATTTTTGGCGGGAGAATTTTAGCGTTTTAGGAGTCGTTACATTCGACTTGATAACGGGATATACACCCAGGTACATTAAAATATATTTTAATTAATAAATATTTTTTTAACAACTTCAACAACGTCTGACATTCCATGTTTAATATTTACTAGATATGTTGCTGTCGTTGTTACATATAACATATAGGTCAATCTTTAACATAAAAAAAGATCATTCACTACCATAATTTTATATAAATCCTTTGTCTAAACAATACCCTATTGCCATAAAATTAATTTTAACTGTGTTATTATACAAACATTTTTATTGCAGATCCAGTAGTCTTGTAATTAAAGACTCTGATTGCGCATTAATTCCCTACCCATAAAAAAGTGAGCATACTTCAGCCCTTCCGTAACAATGACCTCAGACTCACTGAAACGTCGGTTATATTCTTGAAACAGCTTTTTTTGCAACTAAACAAATTAACTATATTAAATATTATTCGAACTGATGTTCAAATAATATTTTTTGACACACATTCCGGTTGGTTTGTAAGTCTTTTTCCTATAAATATTCATTCTACAACAAGGACACCGCCTTACGGAGTACGTACTATCAGGACTCAAAAGACAGGGCCGGCTACGTGGCACGGACGCTGTCTTCTTTGATGTAGCAAAGGCGTTTGACAAGATTTGGCATCAAGACCTCATCTTAGTAGACTAGTTAGATAGTTAACAGCTACTTAGCAAACAGGCAGTTCCGCTACAGAGTGGAGGGCACCCTGTCCTCCCCTCGTCCCCTCAGAGCCGGTTGTCCGCAAGGATCGGTTCTCTCTCCTACCCTCTTCTATCTGTATACTAGCGACATACCTCGACACACCAGCGTCCAGCTGGCTATATTCGCGGATGACACCGTACATTAGATACCTCCCCAACTACGGAGCCAAAAAAAGCCGTCTCCGAACTCGGTGAATGGATCTTAAAAGGGAGAATAGAGGTTAATGCGGACAAGAGTAAGTCCATACCCTTGTCACTAAACCACCCCTCGCATAGACGAGGTAACATGCCTCCCATCCTGCTTTACGGTAACGAGACGGTGGAATACTACGGAGTGACTCTTGATAGGTCGATGAGCTTCAAGAATCACATAGATAACGTTCTGAAAAAGGCACGATATGTCCTTTTTAAACTTTATCCTCTCATAAACAAAAAGTGCAAAATGGCGTATAGACATAAGCTCACTTTGTATATTACATGTATTCGACCGATCTTGTCGTATTGCAGTGCAGCAATCGCGCACACATCCCCTACCCAAGTAGATCGTTTGCAGAAAATGCAAAATAGATTCTTACTCTTGGCTACAGGTTGCTCGCGGTATTTCCGAAACATCGACCTACATTGTGACTTTCAATTGACCTCGATAAAAGGACACTTCAAAGAGCTGTCTCAAAAGTTCTTTGACCGTGCCCTTAATCACAAAAATAAATTAATCGTCCAAGCCTCGGAATACGATCCGACGTGATTAATCGACTCCCGTTACCGTCGGCCGAAGCACGTATTGCACGACGCCGACGACGAGATAGCGATAGCAGTAGCTAAGTCCGTCCAAGAACACAAACAAAGAAACACCAAGACAAGCTCCCGCTGTAAAATGCTAATAGGGCCAACTAACGGATAGCAGTTTTTAGTCGGTAGTAGCTATCGCTACACAACCTGAGCTCGACACACACTTCACGCCCCCTTGGGTCGGCTGGATGGTGCGTAAATGCATTTTTCCTGCTAGAACCAATATCATATACACCGCTCGTACCGGTCGAGGGATGAAACCTTACATATAGTGACACAGTTATAACACATATAACTGACAGAATGTCAAACTGACACACCGCTTACGGAAACGAGCCCGGGTTCGAATCCAAGTTGAGACCTTAGATTGGTAGACATATATT
>JAFELO010000362.1:278859-294269 GCA_017140195.1 Eumaeus atala | reverse complement strand
GGGGCGAAGAGGCCGGCCTCCTCAGATAAGCCAAACATTAAATGAGCTCAATTATCCTTATCCACAACACCGCAATTTAAACGGCATCGTGCGCGCCGTCCCACCAGAGTGGGGAGGGGGACCGCTTCCCCCTTATCGGCCCCAAAAATAATTACTATAGGGTACGCCCACAATCTGCCCGGTACCTCTTCCCATCTGCGGGAAAAGAGGGGGTCTGTCCCCCTATCGTCTCCCTAAACCTCAAGACAAAAAAGTCTCGCGCCGCCAACCAGTATTAGGTCCCTCCGAAAAAAAGAAAATTCATTCTTGGCATAAAAATAACTTGAATTGTAAAGTATGTTTGTTATATTTATATTTGCAAATTATATTTATATCTTACGAACTTGACCAATAAAGAGAGTTATAAATATATTTTCAAAATACTTAAATAAAATGACAACTTTAATGAAGTACAAAATATGGTAAAAGGAAAATGTAGCTATATTACTTTGTAAGTGTCTAAGTCCTGTTTGTGGGAAATATTTTGTAGCGTTACATTTTAACTCATATTTTCTTTGTTATTTTTAAGTAATTCATTATATTAGTTGCTGTCGGCAAGGCATCCCTGGTAATTAATGTAAGGATTATAATGATTCTGTATTTTTACTACATAATCACGGGATATTCATGAATTTTATAAATCCTCCTAAGCTTAGCGATTACGATTAAATCCCCGTAGATGATAGCCGGGTTTTTTAATAAATGAAAGGGTTAAAGTAGACTTTTCCAGAAATTCTATTATATATATTAATATGTTTTTCCATTTGTATATGTGTAATTTACTAGTGCAGTACACGTATAATAACAACAACACTTCTATACGCCAGTTTCCTAACGGTAAGGCAGCGAGAACGGAGTGCCACATATCACAAATCCTTACTTATCTGCTTTGCCTCTTAAGGTACCCAATATGATCGTCCAATGTCTAATTAACGTTTACCGCAGATTGGTCCAGTTGCCGCCGAAGTTAATAATGTTTTGTATATTCAAAATGTCGTGAAACCACCTTTGGCTGAACTCAGGTAGGACCAAAAAATTAAAAAAAATCACGAGTCATGTAATACGATAGACTCTTCTCGATTTGCAATTATGATACTTTCCGATCTTTTACATTTCGGTAGTAATTGCCTAAAATACTAACCTTGAAATACACTCCTACATGCCTCTGTATACCACAGTCAACTTGAGTTTTTTTTCTGTCAAAATACATCTGCGCTTACATTATGTGTTTCGTACAGATGCGCGCTGTCGTGTGCCGGAGGTAGGCCATATCTCGTCTCATTCACAGTAACGTCGACGTTATCCTTCCGCTTTATCAAACTGCCATCAATCTTGTCATTCTTAGGGCGGGGGCTGGAGGGTGACTTACTGCATACTTAATGTCGCTGTTTATTTTACGCTTACAATATTTGTTTACTGGGATATTTAGGATCTGCTTCATTATCATTGTTTATAGATGGATATAATTAATGATAATCTTATACCTACCTAATGGTTTTAGGGTTTCAAAAACAAGATATGAGGTATGAGGTAGTGGCATGCTGCTGAATTGGGTCTGTACGAGTAAGGATATTTAGGTACACGTGATACCGCCGCAAGAAGCCGCCGTATCGAGCGAGCGGTTTGTGAGTTTCCACTGCAGGGGTGGACGTGACGAGCTTATGGGCGTCGGTAGTCCTCAATAGGCTCTAACTGCTTGTTATATTATAAAAAAGTTGCTTCTTATTGGATGCAAATACCAAAAAGGCGTCAAGTCTTTTGATGGGATAACGTCTTGTAAATCAATAAATCTAGCTGCAGTTTAAAAAAGTTCTATTAATATAACAATCTTCAAAGAATTCCGCATCTTAGGTTTATGGTCCCATGGTAATTGGCTTAGCGGTTTCCATAATTCTCTCATACATCAAAGACATTTAATGAAAGCCGTCTGTACCACGCCGAAATTCTTAGTTTTATCCACAGAATAACTAAAAATAAATAAACATTCGTTAAGGTTTTTTAATTTAAAATCATAAGATGGGTTATATGAGATAATATCAAAATGCGAGCGAGCGCCATACGCCACGTCTAATAAATTAAAAATTTAATTAAAGTACCACCGAGGTCACAAGTGTTTAATAAAAACGTTTCATTTGACTTTATAAATTATACTAGAATAACTCAAGCTTTGTACCAACACATACAATTATCAAATGTAATAGTATATTAATTAGCTACATAGTATTTGAATTTAATAGTGACAACTAATATCATTGATAAAAATAATGTGAATAGAAAGAGCATGGCCACCTACGTACCTAGGAAAACGGTTGTTTTGGAGTCAAATGGACGATGGCAATGGACGAATTAGGTCTGATGAATTAATCATTGATTAGTTGACGAACTAAACATGTTCAATAAGAAAGAAGTGATGTTATAACTAAAGGTACCAATTCAGAATCACACGCACGATCTGGCCGTACAATAAGTACATACACACTGTTGTATTACATTTGCTCAATAATATCCGTTGATTGCGTCGCGATACATGTACCTTAATAAATCAAGAAAGTTCCCAACTACGTGCCTGATTGGCTTACTGTAGATCTTAAATGTACTGTTAAATTCGCGAGCCCAGACTGTGGCGGAGCACGAACGACTGTAGTCTAATTATCCTTCTCGAGAACTGACCCGAGGTGTGTTAGCGTTTACAGCAAAGGTGCGTTTGAATCTCGGATCTAACTACAAAGGTGCGTTTGAATCTCGGATCTAACTACAAAGGTGCGTTTGAATCTCGGATCTAACTACAAGATTAAGTAATAAATTTAGAGATAAGTAGAGCAGATAGAGATAAAGATTCTGGTTGAAGCTCTTTAGAGGCTAGCCAACCATGCAGGAAACATAATTAAAAAGTATGAGTAAACAAACTTGACAGTTTCCTATTCACTTATCCTGACAAGCAGAGGGTAGTGCAATGCGACACACTTGGAGAAAAAACAGGTAGGTATAGGTCTTGTGTGACTCACACTTTTTTACTCAAGAACTATGAACTGTACTTAACAATGTTTAATTTTTAACCGCAAAAAGGAGAAGGTTTACAATTCGACTTGTATGTCGACCTGACTACGCTTTCAATTGTGGGCCGATTTTTATAATTTGTTTTCTTTGAAAGCATATACACCCGAAGTGGTTCCATTGACACACAAATAATGCTCTGATGATGGGATCTTGGAGAAATTGAGGGCATTAACCTGGGGCTAAATGCAATCCGCATTATGCCCCAGGTGGGGGCCACCAAGGGGTATGTGAGACTCGGCAGCCAAAAGCAGTTCCCTCTACCGACTAAACCCCAGTGGTGTTCCATCACATCTGTCTGTGGAAGGGCCATGAGAACGCAGTGACATATAACCGCGACCCCTTCAGTGAGAAGACAACAGACTCTCAGACTCTAGGGCACCCCTTGAGTGCTCTTCTCAGGTGACCGACGTACCCTCCTTACTACAGTAAGATGTGAGGTGTCTCTCACGATACGACGTTATGTGACAACTATACTGTCGCGTTTCGTGTGGTTTGTGAATAGCGCATTGTGTGGTGGGGTGGAAAAGAAGGTATCGTATCTGTGTATCAATTACGGGGATGTCTATGGGCGTCGGATATCATTAAAGGCCTTGAATAGTCGTCTGACCCCCAGGCTGTAAAAAAATAATCTCCGGGCCGTCACCCAGTAACCCTTCTTACCGAGGCAGCATCTGAGTCTCGGTCCCACCGAGGAAGACTGAGCAAACGCACAGAGGAGTAAACAAACCTGCCTTTGCATGGGCACCGACATCAAAAATATATAATTTTTCAAAATTACATTGATAGATGAAATGTTACAGTTAGTTTATTTTTAACTACCTATCCAACGCATTGTTCGATATTTTTGAAGTCAGTTTGATTTTTTGTTAAAACTCAATGGTTCGAATCGATGATATTGGCCTTTGAGTGAACTCATTTCGTCTGAATCAAGTGAGCGTCAGAATAAGCAATATTAATGAATGTAAGCGTAGATGATTTCGTGTGATGTTTGCGAGTTAATCTCTACTAATGATCAATTAGCACGATTGACGATATCCTCGTATCCACTCGCTTCTTAGATGCCGATTATGTGCTGGTTTTAATGTCCGTAAAATTTTGTTACACATGTCGTAAATACATCTAAGAGTTTACGTTATATGCTTCATGGTACTTAAAAATGAATGGTTGTAAGACATTTTCGATTCCACTTATGAAATAGCCGTATAAAATAGGTAGCAAAACCGCTTACTTCCGTGCATTGTGATATCTTAAAATATTTTTTTATTTTTACATGTTTGAGGCTAGAGTGGTTTCTAGTTTGAGATCTGGCGAGGGCAGTACAATTCAGGTTATACACATGTCTATGGGAGATTCACCATAAAGTGTTGATGACTTAAGGTAACGCGAAAGCTACTTTTACGGATTTTAAAGTGGTTTATTTAGTTGTGTAACAAGACTGACATTTCGAAAGCTTTACGGCCACCATGGTAGAATGTGACTCTAAGTTGAGTTCTGTCTGTCTGTGTGTAGTTCTTATTTCTTGTAACGTGCAAATTTACAAAACAGTCATGCCAAGAATTTTGACTACGATATAGAGTTTGGCAAGTAAGGGCTTTAAGACTTAGAGCCTGTAGAATGAGAAGCTTGGCTCCGCTTGAGATCTGATAACTTTTGGACAGTGCGATATTAAGTCTCGCCTAATTTGTTGTTCGAATGTTTTTTTTTTCGAATTATGTATTGATTATGATATATAATTTAATTCTTGTCACAATTAACTACATGGATGGTTGTTTCATGTGCTTATATTTTTATCATTATATCTATCTAGATTAAATTTTTTTTGGATAAACTAGTTAATATTTAAAAATCAATTAAATTATTTCGTCATGATTTTATTCCAAATTTCAGTCTCTCCATAAAACACATATAAACACAACATCAAAAAAAAATCTCTAGATAAACAACAATATATTTTTATTTATAGTCTATAAAAAATACGACAAAAATATTTATTCTAATTTGTACTGTAACTAGTTTATAAAAAAATATTACTATTTACGAACAATTTAACTCCAAAATTATATACATCTCTGATATTTGTACATTTTTTAGAGATTTCGATAATTATGTTACACGAAGTTAACAAACTTTGTATAAGATAACTTTCGAAATCTTCTCAGTTCACATATAATCTTAGAGCGCGTCCTCGTCGTGAAATGAGCAACTGAACTTCAAGTAAACCGGAAAGATAGTTTTGGAGATATCGCTTTGAGTCAGTAATATTCCGCCTATATATCAATACCTATCAATATTCTAGACTTAACTAGTGGAATATTCCAAACTTCTCTATTTAATAGATCTTCGCATTCCGCCTGTTTCCTGTCGCGCCGGTGACATAAGATAACAAGTTATTATGATTCAACTTAGCCATAACTTTATTAGGCATTTCTATCTCAGCTTCAAAACTAGGTGATACTGTGTGCAATAAGCTAAGAATACTAATTGAACCCTTGGTCATCGGTCCGAAATTACGGATCTACGTACTTTGAACTCGTATTATGCTAAAAGCATTAAGTATACAAAACACATTCCTTATTTCCTAGAAACTCCGTGCCAACAATTTTCTTGCATGAAACCATGTCATTGATTCAGTGCAGTCTAATGGACCTGGAACGACTGGGGTACTCCCCTATCTATCGCTGACACATGCTGACGTCGGGTTAGGGTTCGGTTGACGCGTTTCGTCGGCTTGTAAGGCCAGATGGCCTAAACGCGAATCTATCAGCTTCACCATCATGGTTCAAGCCTTGTCGTGGCGGTGGGGTGGCGGTAGTAGCCTGGGGTTAAACCAGGCGAAGCCAATTGAACCGAGGGGAATCTTTGCACCCCTCCTATGAGAAGAGGGCCTTAAAGATCAGGAGGAGGAATCGCTCTCGGTACCCCGCTTATAAGAAGAGGGGACCTAAAGGATAAAAGCGCACGGGGCAAGGGGCGAGGATGGGAACCTCATCCCATTGTACTGCCCTAAAGTCGGTGGGGTTGTCTTGTAGTGCTGGGCAGCCCCATCTGTGGAGGTGGAGTTGGTCTCTCAGGGGGCTGACTAGCCGTCGAGGTGCCCTGATGTTTGTTGTTCCGGGGTACCTCACCAAAGGCGGCACTTATGGCACTCGCGGTGGTTTTTGTGGGTATTCTGCACTATCATGTGCCGCGAGTCCCACACACCACTCGACCCCACCCAGGGTCAAAAAAAAAAACAAAAAAAAGGTGTTCTAAAATCTATAAGCGTGCTCTTACTATCTTTCGGAAAAAGAGATTATGTCTTATCAAAATCAGTGCAGCAAAACTGTAGCATATTTATATATGGATATGTAAATAAACATGAGCAACCGACCACGTTAACCTACACCTGTGTCATGTATTTGTTTTATGATATTAAGAAAAAACAAAATAACTTTGTCATCGATCTACGTTGGGCACGATCCTATAACTACTTGAGAAATGTACATAGTCATGTGAAATATTTAATTTTTATTATCTATTTCTATAATTAAACCGGAGACATTTTTATCTGAGAGCGAAGTTATTCTAAAATTCTTTGGACAGTTTTCCGCCGAAAGATTTTTCAGAAGGCGCGCGGGCGGTGGTGGCTGGCGTTGACTGCGTAAGAACATTCAAGATTTATGTGTTATTTACAAAAGTTTTAAATTAATAGTTGCTAGTTGCTTCCAAAACTGTACTATTGTTCTATACAGGGTCTTTGTAATTATATAGTAAATACTACCCGTATTACCGGGAAAGAAGTTCCATCTAACACAACTATGAAGTAAACTATTGGCTACAGTATCGTATTTTTCAGTGCCATCGCATAAAGATATTTTTATATCTACGGTTGTTTAAGGGTAGCGCCCTTTGCGTCGACTTTTCTTACTTTTCACCTCAAAGTAAGAAATGTCGATGCAATTTAGACAGTAAAAACTAGATCCATCGGGGCCTTATCAGAATAAAAGTGAAAAGAGCGAGAAACTAGGATTAAATATCTCCGATCAACTACCCGATACGTCAAATATAGTTATTACATACGAGAATGTGCCTGTTTTTCACTTACCTGTGATCAACACCTCGAGGGAAACTTCAGAAACATTCATTTATTCATTGCTGGTGTTTTGTTTTAGTTTGGCGAGTTACGCTTTGGGTTTATTACTATTTGTGTCAACTTGAGCAGCGTGTGTGCGGTAACTGCGGCAAGTTATCTGATAACTTTGTGATTTCGACTTCAGTACGACCACACTAATAATATCAGTGAGAAAATAGAAGGTTGCTGTTTTGCTCTACCGCGGTGTTAATGTCTGAATGAATTTCGGACGTTTCTTAAGTAATTAAGTAAGGTACGTAAATTATTTTTATGAATAAGTTTACTCCCTAATAAACGTTTTAAGGAGAGAGGTATGAAAAACCGGCATAACTAGTGTAAAGCTTTACCGTAACTACCGTGAAGCTGTGAAAAATGGCCCGGATTATATTTCACTATAACACGCCACTTAGAGTACTTTTTCATGAAGAATGCTTTTGAGGAGTTAGGGGGCGCTACTAGGGAAGGTTACTCGCAAACTAAACTTAGGTGTGCTGGAACACGCAGCACACCAACGACTCGTATCTTTATGAGCAGGTGACGACTACTCAAAGTTATCACCCTGTGACCTGGTAGAAGGTGGCAGTTTGTGAAATCTGCTGACAGTTTTCGTGATTTCAAGCAGTCTATCGCATTCCACGTCCTCTAGAGCCTGAGATATACGAAGTTATGAGTAAAACGTACCTCCGAAATAAATGGGTATAAATTATTTATTAAAGTGGGTGTTTTATAAATATTATTTCGTCGTTTCAAGCATTTTGAAATTATTTCCAACAAAGCACCATTTGTTAGGAAAGCCGACTTGAAAGTGTCAAAAGTTGTTTAATTATTTCGCCTGGGCCGTTATTGATGCAGAAAATTGTTAATCTTAAATATTTATATACATTCAAAATGAATTTCCTACTCATGCATTTTCCAGTACGTTTCTATTTTTTTGTGCTCTACACAATTGATTCTTAAAAATAAAAGACACACGATTTTATACTGATGTGTCATTCATTCTAATGCATACATTAACATATTTTTTGCAAAGTCGAATTTACACGTATTAACACTCTGCTATCTAAAAAAAACTTAATGTCTTTTGAAAGCAGGATTACATTTCAAAGTAGCACTTATTTAGTATTTTAAACATATTTCATGGCAAAATCATAAGACCGATTTTTAAACCATTAGACTATTATTTTGTGGTAGTAGCACCTAGCATACTTTAACTGAAAATATAGATAATTTTATTACCATAGTCTTTATAAAGTTCAGCTACGAACAACCCAGAGGGGAAAAATACTTTGTAGTATCAACCGTCACGAAAATAATGTGCCAATAAATTTCCCTCTCGTGTTATATTATATACGTACTTTGTTATGTGTTTTCTGGCGTAAGTAACTTTTTAGAAGAAATATATTTTCTGTGTTACATGTGTTTTTATAGCAAACGCGAAATCAGAGCCTCTTAACAACTCCTACAGCCACAGATATTCACAGTTTTGTAATGCAAATGCGTTGCCCTCCTCTCCTCATTCTCTTCTAATAGGCCACTCTCACGCTGGACCACTTAAAAACCGCAAAAAACGCGGTAGCATATCTGTGGGCGTCAAATGAGCGAGAATGGGCCGGTACGGGGCGTACAACTGCAAAGCAGCATGGCTTCTAACCTTGCCTCTTACTAAGCGCTGCGTGAACAAATTTTATTTCATACTTAATTTATTAAAGACACGAAGGCTTTTAAACCAAAGTTATCATTTCCATAAGCGCTTTTCAGCCTGCTACGAGAATGTGCTGTTGTGAATTTAACAAATGTAATTAATAAATGTGCTCCGCTAGCTTTTAAATAATAACTTAGATTGATTAGATGATTCCGCTAAGCTAGACATTGAAATATCCATGTAATAGATGTAGAAGATCAGTAAGGCTATAGTGATAATTTATTTCTCGCGCGCTCTTCAATCTACATCGTAAATCGATTTTAATGATCGAACTCATGTTTTCCTAATATCCACAAAACCAGTTTTAAGGAAAATATCAGTATTATAACCTTGAAGAACAACAATATACGTCGCTTTTTTTTGTATCTGTATTGTAACTGTAAGTTGTGTTATGATCATTTTACGATTCCTTCAGGTATATCCCGGGTAGGTATTAGTACAGCGTCTGAAGCAGTTTACGACACACTCTTTCTACTAATATCCTCACGATAAGTTTCTTCACGTGTTTGTCATCAAGGGATAAAGTTGTGTGCCAAAAAAGTGAAACAAAAAAAAAAAAACGGTAAGTTGCAAATTGTAATCGTACAACACGGCAATCCTCAAAAGTGAATTTAATTTACACAATGATCGAATAAATGAAGGAATAACATAGGGACCACATTACTCAACTATCTGCGCAAACACCCTACCACTGGTTCCGGTAAAAATTTTCCACGGGCAAAAAACCATAGCAAAGGGCTATACGAGGTTATACGACTATATAAGGAAAATTTCAACTCAATAAAATGCCAGGGGTGACAAACAATTTAAGTTAAAACACGAACCCATAACATGTTGTTTAAAACTGCTCCGATAATTGACTTTATATAGTTTTATTCGCATTGGAACTCTCATGCTGGCTCTCAAAAAAAAAAAAAAAAAACATACGCTTATGCGAATAAGCGAATGTTTTTTTTTAATTTGATTTATCAGAAAATGAATTGAATTTTGAAATGTCTTCTAAGAGACCCAAACAATCAAGGTCGAAACCCTCAAGGTAGATCTTTCCCGAACTTAGTCTATCCCGATGGTACTTTTGAGAGTACCTCCGTGCACGCTAATGACGTATTGATAAGTTGTGCCCCGAAATATATTTCACAAGCCGACCGATTGCGAGCTTGACTCTTTCACTGAGGGTCCCATACCAACAGTAAGTATAGAAACCGCCGAAAAGCGAGTTGGAATCGCCTAGGTTCCGTTGCAGCAAACAAAAAATCCCTTATCTCTAAAACTGCCTAACAGATTTTCTTCAAACTAACTTTCTTTTTTGTGGAATTCTGTAATCCCATTTATTAGAATTTTCCTCTCAGTAGTTCAAAAGACACAAACTTTTTACTAGTTTGGAAGCAAATATCTCTCAGAGTGTGAACATTACTTGGCTACGGAACACCAAAAAAAAAAATATAAAAAGGATTTGTAAAATCCTGTTTTGAATAAAATATTTTGATTTTGATTTCATTTATAAGTTGATAAACTCATATTTGCGTGCATCTATATTCGTCGGGTTTCCGTACCTCAACATAATAAAACAGAGTCCGTATAGGATCACTTTGTCCGTCTGTATGTCTGTCATGATCTTTTTCTTGAGTACACGTAAAAGGCAGGCAAAGTCAACATGTTAAGGCACTGAAAATCATCCTGTTAGGTCACTGCAATACGGTTAATACCAAAGCCGCATCTTTGGCCCTTAACATTTTATGTGAATTACTTGTTTGTCAGGCGTACATACATACTGATGAATATAAAAGTGATGCTATAAGAGTATAATTTTTCCTCTTTACCCTTTCCTACATACGAACTGTCACACTTATCACATTAACAGGGTTCCGTTAAAGAGATGTCCGTAACCAGAAAGCTTTGCATCAATTGCTTGCAAGTTGTAGCTATGAGCTAATCGCGCCAGCCAAGGAGTATGTTGATTGATGTTTTAAGTTAACGCGAATATTACTCATTCAATAAAACTACTCTTACGGATTTTGTCGCGGTTTATTTGCATACATGGTCACGAGTGGACTGTCCACCTGTGACCATGGTTGCTGTAAAGCTTCGAAAACGTAGGGCTAATTAAATAATTAAATAAAACCAGATGAAATCCGTAAAAGTAGTTTTATTGTAATAAGTACCCGTATGTTGATTTTGTTGGTCTCCCTTTATAGGGCCAATCCTTCATTAGGCTTCATGATTGTGCTACCAGAGTGAGCGCGGGGCTTGCGTGATAGCATTTGACGGTGTTGCTACGGATAGTCTTGTCTGAAGAGCAGTGGAATGAAACATCGTCCTGTGTCACTCGAGCGCGCAGGATTGGCGTCACACCGGCTCTTCACCTTGAAAAATCTTAAATAACTCTGTGTCAGTATTAAGAAAGTTCAGGCTTTTTACGGGAGCAGGATCGACAATAGGGAGTGCTCAAGACCTACCACATACAACGTTATGCGCAAAAAGGGAAGAAAGAAGCGTTATGCTGTATTGTAGACAAATTGGGCCGGCAGTTACCTCTCGCTGACATGACACCGCCGTAAAATGATAGATGTCTCGTCGCATTTCGTGCGGCTTATGAGCTTATGAGTAGGTGGCCCATAGGGGGAGGAGGAAAGGAGGAAAACGCATCTGCGTGACAATAATGCGGATGTTTATGGCGGTCGATAGTCGTCAAAAGGCTTCTATTTCTTGTTTGCACCCCTACGCTATAAAAAGCTATCCATCGGCTAACAGAGGATTGCTTAAACATTCAGTGCGATTAACAAATTTGCATCTTTCAGATACTTCATCAGATACTTTTACTTAGTCTATACAAAAGTGAGTAGACAGACCTCACCGGAGACTCTTTACTACTGAAAGTTTAAGTAAAATTATTCTAATTATTTCATACATAATCCAAGGGTTGTCACGATGGATTAAAGTTTGCATACACATATGTGTCGAGATTAAAATCGTCTCGGCACAGGCGTATTGCAAATATATTTATGTTAGATATCAGATAATCCTTCTACATTGATGTATGAAATGCATTTAGAAGTTATGAAATATTTTTATGGCGTGTGATCACTGGACGGTGAAGTAGAACCACTGTAATTAACATAGTACCAAATAACAAAGACGGCGAACAAAACGCGTTGATACTGTGATATTGATTGTGATCATGTACATACCTAATAATAATCTAATTTTATCGTACAAGCGTTTACACTCACGTACCCTTATGGTACCCGTGTCATGTTTCCATATTGCTATAATATAAAATTAGTATAATACCGCAACATAATGCAGTAAATGAGAATGATAGCGCCAGTGACTGTTTTGTCCATTAAACACTTGACTGCAAATTGGCTAGATCCATTATTTAATAGTGCCTCTTTGTACTTTAAAACACTACTGAAAATTGAAAAAAAAAAACTGCCTTTTTAGTGTTGTCAATAATGCCCATGAAGGTAATGACGACGTATGGCGCAAAGGGCCCGAAGCATTTTCAGGAATATAAAGACGTACTTTATGATATGGTGCAATACCGATGCTATTCAATATAAATACAAATCTAATATCTAGGATCCTATTTATTTGAATAGTAATAATAGTACATCAAAAATTACGTCAAGTGATTTTTACCAAAACTTTTAACGACATACTGGCGCAGCTGATAACGACAGCCATATTGCGTATGTTATGGCGGCATTCTCCATACATATAAGTAGACATATATGTATGAAGGTAATTTTCGGAAGAGTCTCACGCTTCAATAAAAATGTTTTTCTTTTTTACCGGTAGTGATCTGGTGTGCAATTAAGATCATGAGACAGGGACCGACTATCTCTTATTCTTAAATAAGGTAGATATTTTCTACTGAGTCTCACATCAGTTACTACTCGACATCAGTACAGATGTCCACATAATCTGTACTAGTATCGATGTATTAGTCGTACATACAACAATAAAGGTGCAATTTATTGTGCTTTACACGAAGACGCAACTTGTATCGCTTGTTAGAGACGATTGTGTGTTAGAGGGTCACGTATACACAGTTATTACTTGGCGAAACTTAGTATAGCGTCGTTATAATATAAGGTACAAGATCGGGTCGCGTGACTTTATTGAATTTACTGTTATATACATCTCGCGTTTGCCATAAGGTTAGCTTTATCAGAAACAACCGTCTTACATTTTAAACAGCGAACTTATTTTTTATTATGTCCCTTATAATTTATTTAAAAAAATTTTTAAATAATTATTATATAAATTACAGCCAATTCTTTTTGTAACAAAATATTTGGGGTTCCTTCCTAAGAGGTACCGGGTACGGGACCCCGGCTCCCCGAGATACTATTGCTGTTATCCCAACTCTCCGCGGCAATAGTATCCCAACACCTATTTTTCCTACCTCACTTTCCAGGATATCCTACCCTTTCCCAATTTTCTCTCTACCATTCCCCACTGGTGAGATGGGCATCATTAGTATTGGTTTGTTACTCATCTAGGAGAAGGAAAACTCCGATATTAAACCTGGTACGGGATCACCGTCGGACGTGAGTAAGGTCCAACATAAAATACGCGGCATATCCCAACATTATATAACAAGCGAATTAGCTCCACATGTATTGGCTCTCTTTTCCTGTGGATCTAGCTGACGAAGCCGACGGGGTAACGTAGGTCTTGGGCAACCCTGCACTTCCTTAATTCCGTCCCAGGTGGTGTAGTGTCTGTGGAGAGGTCACTCCACCCACGTCACCATACACGGAAAGTGGCAGTTACCAGTGATAAGCAGTCCATATGCGCGAACGCTAGGGTTCACACAGTGGGAGGACCCATCGTAAGTCCATTGTTCGGTTACCGTCCACTTTAAGCCGGGGGCCAGTGCCTGCTATTTTTGGGTGCAGAGAGCACTAGCCTATGGCTAGACGGTTGGTGTCGTTTCTTTATACACTTGCTGGTACACGTAAGCAGCTTTATAAACCAATGTCCCACCATTCCATGCGTATTGCTACATGGAATGTCCGTACTATGACGACGGGTCTCCCTGACACCTGTGGAGGCACTCAAATACATGACGCACAAGACGTGCATAAAACTGCTATTATCGATGCGGAACTAAACAGGCTCAACGTCTCGGTCTGTGCACTACAAGAGACCAGATTACCCGACCAAGGCTCATTGCACTAATCCTTCCACACATTTTTCTGGAAAGGAAAAGACACTGCTGATGTACGTGAACATGGAGTTGGTTTTGCCGTACGTACGATACTATCTGCCATTGAACCTACTACCTAGGGTCGACTGTGTCGAACAATCTCTCATTAAATACAAAAATCGATATCCGTTTCGGCAAAGCGGCTACCATGTTTGGGCGGCTCGGCACAAGAGTGTAGTTCAACAATAATCTAACAGTTAAGACCAAGATGATTGTCTTAAGTATACCCTTGTGCGGTGCTGAAACACGGACATTGTAACAAGATCGTCGACATAACACTTTCTATATGCGTTGTCTACGTAAGATCTTGGGTACAGCATGGCATGACAGAATCACAAACGAAATCACAGTCTGACTGCGCTTCTTAAACAAAGACGTTTGCGCTGGCTGGGGCACGTGCACAGAATAGGACTACCACGACGTATCCTACTTGGCGAGATAGCGAATGCAAAAAGAGATCTTGGGAGGCCGTTGATTTGTTACAGGGACAGCGCCAAAGGGGAAATTATTGCTTTTAATATTGACCACCGTGACAGGAGGAAGCTTGCGGAAAAAAGACCTGAATGGCGAAAACGAGTTGAGGAGGATCGCGGGGTGTGCGACCAGACTTGGTTTGGAGTTCTTGCTGAAAAAGAGAGAAAAGAGACACCGCAGCGACCCGTCACCTATCTGTCTGCCTAGCCTGTGGTTAACAAAGTCATTCTCGCATTGGTTTGTTTAGCTATCAGAGACACTGTCACCCTGACAATACATTTTGAATCGTCTGGAATAGACGGATGGGCCAACCTATTAGCCAATTGGTGGGGTGAAGAAAGGATGGGAATGTATCTGCATGACAATAATACGGATGTCTGCGGACGTTTCTAGTCATTAAAGGCTCTAATTTCACGTTTGTCCGTGCCAATCAATCACCATAAATATATATATAAAAAATATTTTTATCTTGCAGGCCTACTTGGTCATTACCGTAGAAAATTGGCCACCATGCTACTTTATAAGAGGCGCCGTGAATACTAAAACCAAAAATATAATTTAAAGAGTGCCATTTCAATTTTCATTTAAGTGAAATTAAAAATAATGGCCACTTGGCTATTCACTCGGTAAGTACAAGATTCGTTAGTCCAACGCGCGGTTTGCAGTTTCAGATGCGAACTATCTGCACTGGTGCTATATTAATATCGATCATCGAGTACTAAAATATTATTAAAATTCTCGTAGGTAATTAAGAAAGTCACGAATTAGTCCACAGACGCAACAAAAGTAACATATTTTCAGGGAACAAA